>JBBPRF010000399.1:0-25896 GCA_038092875.1 Lanmaoa pseudosensibilis | reverse complement strand
CGGTAGGGAAGCTGTCCGAAGGGGAGGGGGTGTTGGCGTTAGTTTGTTGGTGGGTGGAAGGAAGGGGGGGGGATATGGACAAGGACGTACGTTTTCACGACGTGTCCAAGGATTTCGGTCGCGGTGTCAAGCACCGCGTCTCGGCTCGATGTCGAGTTGGGATCGAGAGACTTGACCACCGCCTCCATCAACCGCGGTAGGTTCGGGTACAGTATCAGTGGTCGCTGTCGCCATTCCGTCAGCAAGCGCACGCCCACGAACGCAAACTCAATCTCATCGCAAACCCACCTTGCGTATCAAAAATGCTACCAACTGCATCACACTCTTCCGCTCCGCCACCGACCTCGGATTCAGGATGTCCAACGTCAACACTGTCATAAATAGCCCCGTATGCTGTGTTGCGATCTGTAACACTGCCCAACGCGCCTGCGGACCGACGTTTTGGACTGAAATCTGCTCCTTCCGCATGTTAGTCGCGAGTGCAAAGAGCGCCCGCAACAGAGCCATGCTGTCGACGTAGTGTTGCCAGATTTGGAACCCTTTGGCGCATAGGTCGGTGGCGAGCATGCGGTGGCTCGATGTGTCGTCGTGCAGGTACAGCGAGATCGATTTCGAGATGTCGACGAGGGCACTGCGTGTGGCGTCAATCCACCGAGCGAGAGCGGATGGGCAAGCGGCGCACCTTGTCGAAAGGAGACTGTATTTCTCGATCGTCATGTAACCGCAGACAAAAAGCGCCAGTCCGGACTGCTTCGAATCTTGATCGGCACCAAGTTGTAGACACGGTACTTGGGGAAATCAAGTCAGTACGACACATCGGGAGAATCGATGGCACGACGCATCACTGACGGTGATGTTGCCAAGCATCCACCAGTGCGGTGCTTTCCTCATCGGAAAGCTTGACTACGCCCGCATCGAACAAGATCCTTGCAGCGTGACGCAATTCGTCTGTACTCAACCATCAGCACACTGCGATGACTCACACACCAAGGAGAGGCATACTCGACGCGTCTAGCCATTGTCGAGCCAAATAAACCACATCCGGCGCTTTGAAATGAGGTCCGACGACAGACGGAAGCGAAGTCGCATAAAACGTCATCACAGTCTGACAGTCGTCGCTAATGTCTGTCGACAACATAGTCAGTTCAATGGCGCATCGCGTTGTGGACATCAACGTACCCTCGTACAGCGACATTGTCTTCAGAATCGCGATGATGGCGATTGCGCGCGAGGCAGAAACGATCCCCGATACACACCACGCGTTCTTGACGTTTTGGTAGTTGTACAGCGTCGTCGCTTGACTGCTTCGGGGGTCTCAATACACGGCCCGTGTACATAGCGCAGAAGAACGGGACTCACGAAACATGTCCGACCCCGCCAGCGTTGAAAGCGATACCCAGTTTCACTTCACATACTTCGTCGATATCTGGACTCAGTCCGGGGGTCAACATGATCGACAGCAGAGTGCGCAGATGCGTCAGGGGCGAGGAGTGGGTCACGGACGAGATCGGGGTGTTTCCAGACGCTTTCGCATCTACGGCCGTCAACTTCATGAAGCGCTCCAGCGCAATTGTGAACGTGCACACTCATGGACAAGGTTAAGATACAGTTGCTGCCCATTCAAAAGCATTGACTTACTCGAGTCTACAGTGGCAGTTGCATTCGCAAGGGTTGATATCGATGGACATATGTTCGTATCTCTGCCATCGATTGGCCTACGAGAAACCTTGGGGTTTGCTTCATCCAACGGCGACGGATGGACGACAGACTCACATCTCGAACCAACCCGGAGCACCGAGGGCGCCCCTAGCCTTTTCAGTGTCCATCGCACGCCGAAACTCGCCCGTCTTGATGTCCCAAAGTCTTGCAGAGCCGTGGACGTAGAGTACCATGAGCAAGTCATGTTCCTCGCCACCACCATAATGGATGCTTGACAAAGGTGACGATGCACCCGGTAAAACATACAACCTAGACCAAAGGATCATCCCAATCGAACGAGACGACCGTCCAGATAGACATACAATTCAAATCCGTCCACTGCGATGACCGCGATCGTGCCATCCATGGATATGCACAATGCACATCCACGTAGTGGACCCGCGTGTTCTTCTTGCTGTCGCACTTGAACGACGTGCAGCAATGGAACTATAAACTGGACGAAACTTGCGCAGAGTTTGAGGTCCCTGGTGAGACATGAATGAGTCCTCCAGCTTCAAAGACAGCTTTCTTCGTACCGTAATGTCCATACAGTGATGCCACCATCATCCGATCCTCCAATAATGAAGCGGTCCCCTGTTCGTTCGTTCCGAATGAGGTGTAACGAACAGATAGATGCAGGAATTGGAATATCAGAGGTGTTTTGAAATAGTGGAACCTTGACTGGTCGGATGGAAGATGAGGAAGATGACTCTGAGGACGACTTTGAGCGGGTCATTGCTAGCGCTGGAAAGGAGGTGTGCCGGAGACGGCCATCGCCTAGAAGAACAAACATCAGACAAGGTTGACAGAAAAGGACCATAAAACCCACTGTAACCAAATATAAGTGAATTGAATTCTAGGAGAAGTACTGCAGTCAGAGTGGCATCGATCTCCTGGCGAGAAGTGGTCGCCAGTTGTGAACACCAAAGTCTATGATATATCCGATCTTGTGATTCTAACGATGAAAACAGGGATACCTCCTTGCGACTCGAGGAGGTATAACGGAGTGTGACAACCTCATTCGTGGTGTTGATGATGAAGCCTGCCCTGGGCATCCCGAGGGAGATCGTCCGGATGGGCATTGGGCTGGATATCATAAAAGGGATCTTGAAAGTTCATGTGGATACAAAACAATGACGAAAAAACCTACTGCAACCTGGGGTTTTCTGAGTCACTTTGATCCCCATTGGCGTTTACCGGAATCAACTTGTACCACCGGGCGACGCTCTGGTTCACCAACTGAGTGTTGCATACATTGTAAAATGACGGCAACACAAACCCCCAAGACCACAATCGTCTGGCTGTCGACGAATTGCACCTTCAAGATCTTGCCAACACCTTCCGGCTGGACTTGCGTGAAGGAACGATCAAGTGCCTTTCCATCGATTCGAAACTGAAAGATCTGCACGTAAAGTGTTCAGTTAAGAGCTATGGCAGTACGTGTTCCCGAACACACCAGAACCTCAGAATCTGTCCAGGCAAGTCCCAGTACTCCATCTCTTGCAACAACATAACGACAGCAAAACCCTCCTAAGCTGCGAGGTGTCGACGAAAAGACAATTTCCCCAACGTCCTGTTCCTGACCAAAGCAAAGACGCGAGGAGTCTGCATTGGGAGGAGCTGAACCTTCGGGCGTCATTCCGTCCGAAGTTCTAGATGTAATGTTTTCGGTGCTTTTGCTGCCGGGAGCTTTGAATGGCATTGTCATGGCCCTGGGCTCATCAACCGAGTTTGCAGAGGAAGACGCGACGGAGGGTGCACGCCCCAGAGTCTCGAAGCGAGCGATGACAGAGAGCGGCTTGGAGATCATATGATACTCGCTGTTGATATAAATAAAAGATAAAGAGCCTGTGAGGAGAATGGGAGAGATGCGATGTTGAACGGCGAAGAGACGTACCGTCTACTTCGTTGCGCACTATGTCGGAAGCCTCGGCGAAACCGCCGACTTGCCAGTCACCCAGCGGTTCAAGCCATGTAGGGTGAATGTTGTAAGGGTCCCCGACATGGAGTTTAAACAATGAATAACGTGCATATTTTCCCGCAACCAAGTCAAGGGAATCAGGAAAGCCAAATGTCTCGGCATAGAGAAGTCGATACGTGGCACAAGTCAGGATGATATAAGCCTTCTGTGAAAAAAAAAAGTTGAGGGAAGAACGCGAGAAAGCCAGAATGCTTACTTCCTCAATCTGGACTGACTTTAATCGCGTCCAACATGACGTGTCATTTTGTGACGAGCCAGCCTTTCGACATCGAGCAGTTGCAACACATATACCATCGTGGGTGTCAAATACAGACAAGTCACTGAAGCATAGATGAATAACTTTCATACCATGAACTCGCAAACATACCCTGATTGCTGCAGGGACAACAGCAAATTTGTCCCTTCTGGAACAATAAGATCTGCAACTCCGTGGGATACACCGCAACGAGACGGCAATATGTGAGCGACCAATGTAATGGACTCTTCCTCGCTCTTGTCGTTCAAGGTAGGGAGGCAGGGTGAAGGGGGGGCAGAGAGCGACCTAGGAGTAAATATTGGCGAATTTGTTGCGGATAGAAGTGACTTCGGGTCGTCGCGTCCCTTGCTTGATCCCGGACTAACCGGCGAGAGGGTAGAGGGTGGGAGGAATGGGGAAGGAGGAAGCGGAGACGTTCGTTCGATGACAACTCCTTTCTCGAAGCTTGGTAGCAGCGTATCCACGATGCTCCGCTCGCGTGTTGGTCTGTTAGCAGCGTTATTCTTTAGCAAATCTTTGAGCCGCTCGGACTCGTCCTCAAAGTCACCAAAACTCCTTGACGCCTGTACCTGTTCATGAGATACTCCAGAAACCACACGAGAACGAGCAGAGGGATTGATGAGGGCTTGATTCAAGGATAGCGATGAAGGGGACTGTAGGTAACCCGAGTGTCGACGGGAATGCGGCTGTGACCTTGGAGAGGAAGGTGGGGAGGGAGCACGAGGCCCGGAAGGCGCGGTAGTTGTTGGCGTAGGAAAGTGTGTGCGAGATAAGGATGGAGGGCTATTTTTCGACGCGGGCTCACCAGGTGGAGGGGTTCCGAAGAGATATACCGAACCGAACTTTCCTCCAATGGCAACTCCGAGAGACCCCGAGGGTTGGTCTGAACGCCAAGCGATTATCCTAGAACACGGTTCATCGATGAGACTCTGCTCTGTAGCATTCGTCTGAGAGCCCTGTTGCGCTGTCAGGTGCAGACAAGTCGGAAGCGCCAATGGCACAAGCATGGCAGACGTAGAACAAGAGCCAACAGCTGTCAGAGAAAGTCAGAATCAGATAATCACGCCCTGTAAGAATGCTCGTGGCATGCACTGGCCAAGGACCATTGAAGTCTTGCTCATACGGGAAGGGTTGGAAGGAACCAAATCTGGCAGGTGTTTGTTTGTTTTCAAGGCTGTTGCCAAACAACCACTTGCCTAATTCAGTCAACTACGACCTCATAATAGAACTTCCACAGATAGAGTATTAGAGTTTTTCTACATACTGCATACTTCGACATACACCGTCAAGCCAGTGTTCATAATACGAGCGAAACGGTGTCATGTTGAGTCTCATGCACTGCTGTCTTCAAATTCCAGACTCGGCAGTCATCCGGTAGCCTTGAATGTGAGTCATTATGTGACTCCGATGAGAAAAGGCCACACAGCAAGTATGATCGATATCGGTTTCAAAGGGTCAATTTATGTAGCAAAGCCAAGGAAGCTTTTGTTCCGCGAGTAGTTCTACTACGATAGCGTCGATATGATCGATTCAGATAATCGCTCGGCCATTGCTTGACTCGCCGGCAAGCTCACTGGCAACCTCCATCTATAGCATCAGTTTCAAAATGTCCCCGATCATCCACGGAACTCTGATCTTATCTTTGAAGAAACTTTGCACCATTCGCGGCTTTGGGCGGAACACCACATTGATGACTTATGGGTTAAAGTTCCCACCTCCGAGTTGATTCAGCCTCTCTAATCCCGCCACCAACCGACTTATGTCCTTCGCACCTCGGGGTGACCACCCTGACGATGGGAAGCGTGCTGGAATGAGCATAGCTCGAAATGCGGTCGTCGTGCTCTTTCAGGATCGATGTCTCGTGGTGGAGCAATGAACAATTGATACATGATTTCAGTGTACACTCTCTGAGGAGGACGGTTAACTCCTTTAGCGCTCACCTGATCCGAGGACATCTCAACAATACTCATTTGCCTTCATCCAGGCATACCCATTTCCTTGGGGTCTCACTGCACAGGTCGGACGCGCGAACTATCGAAACCAATCAAAGTGCATGGAGTTATTCACAGCACCTTTCCTCGCACCGGACAGGAATGTATCCTCTCACCATTTCCTGTGCCGCGCTTGTTCCACCTTGACGGGAGTCACCGTGCTTCCCTTCTCCTACCTCAAACGATAACCTTCTCTGCATGTTCCTTCCGAACTGACAGTGACAGGCAATCCTCATTCTTCACATGAGTTGATAGAACCATGTGTACCATCTCCTATTCCCTTCAATTCGCTTGCAACAGCGTGCGATTTTGCAATTTTACTGACCACTGCTCCGTGTGCGCATGTTCAGCACATAGGTTCCGGTTCATCACACATCGACTGCGTCCCATGTGGCGTTGCGCCATAGACTCTGTGCACTCCAGCGCGCATGTACGAGCTCCGGAGATTTACCCCATACGCAGTCGGGACCCCAGTGTGTCTCCACTAACCACCCATTGGTCGCGATGTTGCTTTTGCTCCGCTCCCCGCGCAATCCAGCCCCCGCAAGATCGTCTGTGTTTTGTGCTCCTTCCGCAGCGTTGGCCTCGGCCTTTCATGGTTCATCAGGAGCTGTGGGGTTCGCTGAGATCTCGCGCCACAGCAATCGGGTTACTGCTGTCTTCGTGCACAATCCAGCCTAGGCGGACCATGCAGACACGTCCATCAGCGGGGCTTGTACATATCAGCTATCAGTGGCATTGTTCATTTAATCTAGGTCTCGGCAAGACACCCATGAACTACATCTAAAAGGACAGGCTGTGTCCCTCTAATGAAAGTGGCAGTAATACAGATGGAGAAAAAAACCTTTAAATCTAGTTAAAAATTAAGTAGTATGTACTGTGGCATAGCCGGTACTTTTATGCGGAGAAAGCAGCGCAGTAAGTGGAATAACTTATCCCCAAATGAAAATCCCAAAATTAACCCTGCCGCGATATAGTATGCACTATATATTACACGTCTTTCCCAACCGATGGGTGCGTTCAACGCGAACGTGGTAATGGGGCTGCAACAAAGCGTTCATCTGCGGTCGCGTGACTAATAACGGTGGTGTGGATCATCAGATCTTGCGAGGTAAAACTAAAGGACCAAACGTACACTGGTTTGTCTTGCATTTTGCTGTCTTCGGACTGTGATCTGGGAGTCCTCAGCCAGTGCTGGGCTGGGCGAGCGTCGCACGTCATACGCCTTTGTGAAAATGGTCAGCGCATGATGCGCCACCAACACAAAGGCGAGACTCACGTTAAGTGCGGCGTGTACAGGTCCCTGTTGCCTTTGTTTTTGTAGTGCGTACTCCATCTAAGGGTAAAGTGAGCGCGCAAATGCGAATGCATGAAAGAAACATACCCTCGCTCTACTGTGAGCCGCTGCGTTATAGTGCATCATGTCATTGGGCAGCGAGGACATGGTTGGAAGGGCGGCGAGCGAGTGTGTCATGGAAGGAAGCGCAACAAGGTTTTGTGGCGGGGAAGCGTTGGAAGAGCCAGAGGAGATCGACCTTTCAGATGGCGCCATTGAGGATGAAGAGAGTGTTCGTTGATACTGCATAGGGGGTTGACCTTTGTTCGAGGGAAGTTGCTTGGGTTGGCACTTGGCCTTAAATCATGTCAACGCAAGCGGCGCTCCTTGGCAGGAATCTGGGACGATGACGATTCGGTTGGGCGGATATTACCGAAGGCATGATGGTTGACGGAAGATGAGCGGGAATCTAGCATGATGACTCCCCGTGGTTTATCAGCGCAACCAATCAAGGGGTACGGGGAGAAGGCAGTGCATTAGGCTTGCCTTGATTCTCCATAGATGGCTGGTCCCCGCCCTATTTTGGGATGCGAACACGTTTTTTGCAGCGCAGCACCCACATGTTTCGCAGTCAGCCCTTGAATGCGACACCCCACGAGGCGGGCGCCAGGTCCGGTGCAGGGATGGTGCCCCACTCTGGAAGCTCCGTTTTTCATACATAATGACTGGAATACCGTGGATATCTACGATACACTCCAGCGCCCAATCATCATCAACATGTCAGATCTGATACAGCATGTAAAATGGAGGCAGACGTACAAAGGCACAATACATACCTCGAATTGCGTTGTTTCCGTGTGCCACATAACGCCGCAGCTGAAAAAGCTATTTGACTATCGTCATCTGGCTTTCCAGAGTGCGTCGAACTGCGAGTGTTGTCTACTCTCTGAGTGACAACTCCAATCATTTCCGTCGACGCCCCAGAGCGTTCGATTAGCTCCTGCCCAAAAACAGATGTACTCGATCAAAGGAGAGTAGATGCGAATTTCTGCGGCGATTGCACGCTGGAGCATTCCTGTTGCTGGAGGAGCCCACAAAGTGACATCGACTTCCAATACTCGGAGCTGGCGCATAGCCATCAGTGCGCCGTGGAAGCGATATGACTTGGAGTCACTCAGATAACGGTGTTAGAGGCACAGAATAAGGGGGAAGGCTTACGTTTCGAGATAATGGCAGTGGGATTGTGCCAATATGACGGAGTTGGGGACACGATTTTGTAATTGATCGGAATACATCAATAGAAAGACCTTCTGGTAGGTGGAGTATGCTCAGGGCCCGAAGAGAAGAGGCGAGATGAAAAAGTTTCGGAATGAATGCCAAGACGTCAACCTCGGAATTCTTGTCCAGTGCGACTTGCAGATGTGTGAGGGTCGACCCGACGTGGACAATGTGTTCCGCGGCGGCCAGCGGACCGTCAAATATTCGGAGCTCCGGAAGACTGCCTGCTTCCAGGTGTAAGGTAGGGTCGTTGACCGGGCCGTCTATGGTGTGTAAACTCTTGAGATTATTTTGGCTTTCTAGGAATTTGACCAGATGCATATCCCAGTAAAAGAGGAGTTTTGCTTCGAGAAGCTGGAACGGAATATGGGCGATGTCGCTCAAGACCCAGCTGCTAGAAAACGCAGGATCTTGAAGGAAAAGATACTCTAGAGAGCGCATTTTGGACAGCGCAAGCTGCAAGGTGGTCCAAAACTGCTCTGGGATCTCCCGTTGGGCCCGCCTACTGTCTGGGAGGAAACAAAACGAGCGGACGTATGGTCCGAGACGGGGCTGCGATATGATGGATTGACAGGCGCGAAGTATGATCTGGATACTCCCCGACATGATGATTTCATACAACTTAGCTTCTGCTTCGTGCTGGATGGGCTTGCACGTGAGACACAGCGCCGTCAGATCGCCGCGACGCGCCCAGCGTACGATTCGACCACAAACATCAGGTGTGAGGGTGGCGGGCGACATTGGAGAAAGAAAACGCTGGTCAAGAGCAGTCAGTCGAGTGGTCCGTCGTCCAAAGCAAAAAAAAAAAAGGCGCACATCCAGGACGCTGAAAGCGCGTCTTTGCTGTAAGCTACGCGCTGGTGAATGACTGAGGTGACTTGAGATAGGGTCACAGCACCAGCCCGCGTGAACAGCCGAAAAAAGGTTACAGTGGCGAGGGTTGACCCTTTCACCACTCTCGTTTACATACTTTCAACTTTTTCGTTTTCGTTACGACCTCATCGCGACCTCATCGCTTGCCACAACCATGGCCGCCGTCTCTCGCACAGATTTGTTGGCTTGGGTCAACGAGCTCCTACAGCTCAACTACACAAAAGTCGAGCAATGCGGCACCGGTGCCGCCTACTGCCAAATCCTCGACTCCATCTATGGTGCGCTCGCTGTCTCAGATCGTCTCACAGATCCATATCCTGGATCGTACCATCTACCCAATAACCTACTTTCCAGGGGATGTTCCAATGACGCGAGTCAAGATGAACGCGAAACACGAGTACGAATTCATTGCGAATTTCAAAGTCTTGCAAAATGTCTTCAAGGCTAAAAAGATCGACAAGGTGTGTGCGCGCACACTTGATGACGTCCCATGCAACCTTGCTCACGGTCGTGTACAGCCTATACCCATCGAGAAGCTCGTGAAATGCAAAATGCAGTGCGTACACCCCCGTCCCCTTCCACGATGGCCACATCGTGACCCCGGATCTGTGGCAGAGACAACCTCGAGTTCTTGCAGTGGATGAAACGATTCTGGGACTCAAACTACGGCGGTCAGGGCTATGACCCGGTAGCACGGAGAAGAGGTGCCCCCACAGACACACCAGCCACCATCGCTCCTCTCTCCGGTCCTCGAAGTACCAGCGGTCTCAGTGCGGCAGGCAGGTCTGGCGGAAAGACACCCATCGGCGGCCATCGTGCTGGTTCAACGCAGCCGAACGAGGCCGTCCAGGGTCTCCAGGCACAACTTCGCGACATGTCCACTCACATGGAAGGTCTAGAGAAGGAGCGCGACTTTTACTTTGCAAAAGTACCGATCCCAGTTCACCGCGCTTCCTTTGTACTCATGTTCGCCTTCCCAGCTTCGCGATATTGAAATTCTCGTACAACAGCAAGTTGAAGTTCTGGAAGGGGCTGGACAGCAGGACGATACGCTTAAGGAAATTCAAAAGATTCTGTACTCGACCGAGGTAATCATCCCACATTCAAACGGCTTCTCTTGG
Organism: Lanmaoa pseudosensibilis; assembly: GCA_038092875.1. Taxonomy (NCBI): domain Eukaryota; kingdom Fungi; phylum Basidiomycota; class Agaricomycetes; order Boletales; family Boletaceae; genus Lanmaoa; species Lanmaoa pseudosensibilis. The sequence continues at coordinate 15,422 of JBBPRF010000399.1, read as the reverse complement.
CTGACTTCCTCTCAGGAAGGATTCGAGGTTCCAGACAATGCCGCGCCTGCTGAGGAAGAAGAAACGTTCTAGTTTTGTACATCATCCGTGGAGGAAACGTTTACGTCGTCATACACACCTGTCATACATCGCCTTCCTTCCCCGTGACTTTGACACACTCATTGATTTCGGTTCACAGCATCTTTTCGATCACCTTTTGCCTTTCTTGACCATGGGGCTTTTTGTCTCTGGGATTCTTTTTTTTTCAGCCCGAATTAGCCTATGTTCCTCGCTCTAGCCGCTCACTTATAATTGTTCTATCTGCAATACATCTCATAGACCCCTTCCCTACACTCGTGTGACACGTTATCCAATATCCATAGTGAGATTCAACGCAAATGCCAACAGTAAGCCAGCCCATTCATTCACTTTCGCATGTGTGTGGTTTTGAGGTAAAGGCTACATTAGTGCTACACAAATATGGGTGCTCGTGGCCAGATCCGTGATAAGAACAATATAAAGGGACGTAGTCGTCGTGGGTCTAACTTGTGCATCCGCCGTTCGGGCTCCGTATGTGTCTAGACGCGAGATAGGAATCGCCGGTCGATCATCAATTTCGTTATCAATAAAAGCACTGAGCCCAGTATCATGCTCGATCCCGCAAATGCGATACTGGTTGTGTACACCCCGTGTTGTCGTTGCACCAGTGCTCCTGCGATCGGACCCCCAAAGAGCGAACTGCGAGAAAGAGAAACGTCAGGGTGAGATGGCTAGAGGACGGTCAAAGGGAGGAAACGTGACGCACGGCACCGATATGAGTGTGTACAGTGCGCCAATGCGCGCCCCGATCTCTCGAATGTCGGATATTTGCGCCACGCAGGGGGTGACGACCGAGATGAACGCTCCAGACAAGAGACCATATAGAGTGGCAAAGAGAATGATAGCGAGGAGATCCTTTCCAAACATCCAAAAAACGAGGCACGAGAGTCCGGAAAGAAAGGCCGATGGACAAAGGAGATTAAATCGCCCTATCTTGTCTGATAACCATGCTGGAGCAACGCGACCAAAGACCCCGCCGGCATTCATGGCTGAGAGAACACCAAATGCAGCGTTAGATGAGACGTGCAGAGACTGGGTGTAATCTGCTATGTAGAAGTAAGGAGTGAACATGCCTAAGTGGGATCAGGAAAGGATTTTGGGAGCACGGAATTAAAAGCAGGCACACCTAAGCAAACAAAGAAGGAGCCCAAAACTAGAAGTAGAAAGCGACGGTCCTTAATCGTCCGCACATCCAACACCAAACCCGTCTTCTTTTTGATAGGGTGTTGAAGCCTTACAGTAAGAATCGCCACACCACAAAGGACGGCGGTCATCAGTGCTGAGATCCTGACTGCCCATCCGAAACCAACTGCATTGAAAAGGCAACGAAGCATGATGGGGTATACGACTCCCCCTAAGCTGCTTTAAGTAATGATTCGCAATGAGGCGGAGAATACATTACCACAACCAGACCCAGCTGACACAATGCCTATAGCAGTAGCACGATACTCGTTGAAGTGCGTCGCCACGCAGGCAATTGTTGGGTAAAAGCTAGATCATAGTCAAATTGGTACTTAGGCGCAAGAGAGAACAAAACACACATCATTGCGACACCCAAACCAAATAGAATACCTTGAGCCAGTAAATACTGATAATATTGCACGGAGACACTGGTCAGGACCAGACTGCAAACCAGTATGACCGATCCAGAACAGAGAAGTGGTGTGGGACCATAAGCGTCAAAAACACAGCCTATAGGACCGCCCTGAGACAGAATGGTCACAGACGTGCCACCTAGGAAAGAGAGCCGACGCACCATGAAAAAAAACATCCACAGCTGCAAAGAGCCTATCCATGATATGCTGAACATTGACTTGGATACGAGCTCGTGGGTCGAGTACCACGTTTGAAATGTACCGAATGCGTTGAGTTGTCCAAAGGAGCAGAAGAGGGCGAGGAATCCCCCAAAGACAGCCAACCAGGCTCTGAGTCTGTTGTTCGCGTCGTCTGCGGGAGGTATCAAAGGTGTCTCGGGCTGCAGCGTGCTATTCCGTGGAGAGATATCGCCTGTCGTCCCCTCGAAGCTCGACTTGCGCGTTGGCAACGATGGCTGCTTTTCAATATCAGACATTGGTTTGGTCGTCCCCACTCGATAGGATGGGGAGAAGAGGGCACGGGGGAGTCGCAACGGGAGAGAGGCCGCGATCTATAAAGCACGGCACGCAATACGATGTCAGATCACACTGCATTAGCAGGCTTCCCGAAGATACCGGAAAGAGGTATCGCGCTACCTAATATCATCATCTGCATGGAGATATACGTCCGGACTCCCAGCGGGTATTATATGAATACGCAAAACGAATCGGTCGGACCGAAGCACACAAGCCCCACAACAGCGAGCTGAGGTTACTGTACTGCCTCAGGGCTGGGCCACTCTGATCAATCGATGAGTCCATACAGTGACTGAGCCACTGACTCCGTACATACCTGCGTATACATGTACACCATCGTGCCTCTTGTGACAGAGGGAGCGAGACATAACTGTCACTGGCCAGCTAGTACACCTGGTATAGGAATCCGAGACTTGCTGTAAAGGACCTGTTTCAATGACGATGTTTTCCAAGTAAATCCTAGTCTACTTGCATCTCCAATGCATCCGCCATCGACGGAGTTATAACATTTTTTCCAGGTACCCGAATTTTTGCAGAAGCCCGCGGCTCGGGCATAGGATGGGAGAGGAAATCAGCACATAAATCCCAGAAGTGCGAGAATTTGGTGTAGGCGGCGCCTATAAAGGAGTTGTTGTGAGTCATTAGTGAACAAGCCTACTAGGGTCCCATCCTCGCGAGGCTGTAGTCCAGGAGCATCGGAGGAACCTGGGAACGCGGCGGGAGAATGACCCAAATTGGGCATTTTTCTAAGGGGTAAAAATAGGGACATGATAAATCACCGAGGGCCATTGGATCCGCTAAACGGCGGGCGGGCGTGGCTGTTTTTTAACCAGAAATACGTGGCTACTGTAAGTAACGGGGGTGTATCTGAGGTACACCTGAGTCACCTTCTGACAACACTAGGCGAGTCAGGGGCCGGGAGAACGGAGGATCCAGGTATGGTAGCTCTTGGGTACGACTATCATCCAATCATCCGTCGAGCTTTACGCCGCCGCTTTCACGCAGTTTCCTGGTTTTCAGTCCTCGGTAATGTCTGATAGCCTTGTCCCTTTCTTCCTCCATCATCGCCCTTTGAGCGATGCTCAACACTCCCGACGGAGCCGCATCGTTCTTTGTCGCTCCACGGGAGGGTTTTGTGATTACTGGGGGTTCTTGTGCGATATCGTTAAGGCGGCGGGGAGCAGAAGTCGAGACCACTTGGAATTCCTTCGTTGTATTCCGAGGGTTTACAATCTCCTCATCAACAGCCGCCGTCAGCGGTGGATCTGAAACCTTGTTCGGGCTTTCCAGGAGTGGATGGGCTTTGTCTCCTTGTTCGACCTGCTTTAGCGTTTCCCGCGCCGCTTCTTCTCTCCGCACTCTGCGCGCCTGTGCAGAGCACTGCCGCAGTGCTGTTTTGATGAGAGGCATCATACTGTTTTCCACCCGTCTGTAGGGAAATGAGGCGTGTCCGTGTTGACAACCATGCATCATTTAATATCACGTTGAGGGTACCGCTCACCTGTTGAACTGGGCAACCGTTTCACTAGGCTTGATCCTAAGCGCCGCAATTTCCCCGTCGTCTTTCACACCGATTGTATCGTGACGTTTCTTTTTGCGCTCAAGGTTGCCCTCGTCTGAGTTACCGACTCCATCGAGCTCTCGCTTCCTCTTCCGGTATTCTCGCCTGATTTGTCCAGCATCGAGAACACGCAAGACTGACTTCGGAATAGGTTCATGGTCTATGGAGATCTTGGGGGCCAGATCGGTTGCTCTACGACACGAAGTATCGGGCATTAGCGCCCTCGGAGACTAAGAGTGTATTTTGCATACCGTCGAGCTTTCTCTCGTTCCCTTGCCGGTCGTTTGGCTCGCTTATGAGGCATTTGACACGATAATAATGGAACCGGATCGGCCAACGAGGAGAGTGGGGCAACAGCAACGTTGTTCAAGCCAGTTACCGTTGATATATAAGTAATCGATGAGAGTTCCACTAGCGTAAGTTACTGATGATCAAGTCACGTGGGTCTATATGACGGACATGCCAGTGGATGCTTATGCATACTTTATCTCCATTTATCTCTGGTAAGCGCTCCATACATGCCTAATTATGATGCCGACGAACCAGCGTCGCAGAGCGTATTATTCTAGTTCCAATATATGGCACCCTCCGTGGATGTCCACCTGCCGAGCACGTACACGAAGCCAACGATACCCATGAAGTAGGCAACAACAATCGCTATTTCTCGCTGCGTCATAATCACTGTAACGAAAAGGAAATAATAAGACTAACCTAATTTCCGGTCTGGTCTTTGGTGGATATCATAACCAGGCTGAGGAACACCCATGATGTTGCAAAATATGTGCGCTGTGATTGGCGGGAATATAGATCCTGTGCGAAGGAAAAGATACGAGCAATAGAAACCGAAGATGCTAGTATAGGTAAATTGAAAAGCTAGGCCACATCAACAGTCAGCGAGGTGGTTAATATCAACATCAGCCGAGGCTATCTCACCCGTGCCAATCACAGCGCGCTTCATGGCTGCTGGACTACGTCCATACCTGTTGTATGTCTCCCAAGCATGATGTACGTGGGCTGTATCGAGGGAGGTAAGCTCGTGGTTCCAAACATTTACCTGGACATGCGGACAGGGACCTCACCTGCCCCGAATAACAAAGGACTTAGGAAAATCATTCGCATCCTCGACGCCTGCGCTTGGTGGTACACAGCGAGAACGCATGCTCGAAAGACAACTTCTTCCGTGATAGGAGCCTGCATCGTGGATGGGGTGTTCACACGTCAATGCAGCGCCGTGGTCGATTACATGTAACCACCCACGACTAAATAGTTCCGAATACCGGCAACGGGGAAAAGAAAGGAAAGGACGTCTTCCTGAAAAGACCAATTACACTGACCAGGCAGTGCTCCACGCACGAATTGTGCGTAGAGGGGTCCGAGAAAGAGCAGAGGGGTTATGAGGTGCGGGAAAATGCTGGTGGAGGTACAACCAAGGTAATCGAGGGTCATGTGCAGCGCTATCCAAGACTGGTACCGTCAGTTTGACCGGGTCATAGCAAAGACTGAAAAGCGTACATCGTTCGGGTTGCCCGACTCTGTCGTCATCAAGACGAATACAATTGCACAACAAATGAGAGTCGCGCTGCTGACAGCGACGAGACGCGCTCGGATTACATCTGGATCATCCCTCCACCGCTCATTCCGCAACTTAAGCCTCGCGAATCCATAGTCAAGGTATACTTTGGTCTTGGAAAAGGAAAGTCGTGCATCCTTGGAGATATATATCGAACCGACGTAGCAAGTCACGAAAAGCGCAGCGAGGGCATGGGCAGTGGATGTTGGAATCATGTCCACAAGTCAGAAAGGGTCCAAAGCAAGTCTATTCGCGACAGACCGGCTTTTCTAGTCGTTTCTTGTGGTCAAAACTAGCTTCGCTATTGTCCTTGTCCACAATGTAAATTGACTTATTTGTCCAGGTGGGTCCAGTGGAAATGATCGTGGGATAACAACAAACACATACAAACAGTCTCATAGACCGCCCCGACCTATTCCGTCGCTCTACCTGCAAATTACTCGAGTCCGTCATGTTACCCACTCTCGTTCGCCGCCAGTTCACGGGACTGATTCCCCCCAAAATCGCGACTCCATCTCACCTCGTATGTCTTCATCACTACGTATTCCTTTCTCACTAATTTAAAAAAAATTCCAGTCTGCAGGCTCTGGGGAGGGTCTCGCACCCTTGGTGAACTTCTATTCCAAGCTCCCAAAAGGCCGTGCACCAGCAGCAGCGTTTGACCCCGAGAAGAAGGCTCTGAACCGACTAGGTCTCACAATTCTCTTCTTCTTTGGTGTTGGTTATACCATGGATTATAACAGTATGTTTCTACCGCCCTGTGTTCTCGGAACGATTACTGAAAAACATCGCCTTCCTCATCCAGTGCACTTGAGTAAGCAGCCTATTATACCGATCCGCTGCTATGCTCACGCATTTGACAGAGTACCACAAGAACCATCCGCACTAAGTGCGTCCGAGAAGGTTGTTAGACTCTCAGCGGCAATGTTTGTCCATCAGTCTAATTCGTTGTATCGCCCGCAAATAGACAACCTGCATGTTTGAAACCTGAAGCATAGGGATGCGCATGGTCCGGTTTGTGAAGGTGAACTTGGGAAACGGGAACTCGTTTACCTTCCCAGGGCATTGAAGAGTGGATACCACATGCTTCCTGCGCCGATTAGGTGCAACTAAGAGCGATGGTCGATAAAACCCTTCATATCCCATAGCGTCCGAATTGACACCCCAGGACGAATGTTTGTAATTCAGCTTTGCTCCGCTCAAAGTCTGACAAGTTTCGCTGAGATTCATTAGCCTGAGCTTCAGACATACTTCCACCTCAACAGGCGAGGCAGGATGGGGGTTTGATCCGCGTTCTCACGTTGCGGATTTTGGTGTGCCTCTTGCTTTGGTTTGTGTCTGAACTCGCAAAAATTTCCGGGAATTTTTGGGACGTCGAGCGTGTTTTCTAGACTACGTCGACCTCAGGGGAACTTGTGTTTCAGCTTCCTGGCTGCAACGTGGGCCGCCGGTCATGCGGACGTCGAAGGAACCATTACAGTGACATCATGAGACCTCGGTCTGTAGCGGCTTACCGGGCACAACCACCGACGCGTTTCGGGGCTGTTGCTCTACACACCTTGGTGTTCAGAACGAGCACATAGCTCCCTAATAAGCCACTATTAACATGTAATGATACAGGTATGGTGCAATCATGCCAATCAGCGCCGCCGGCTCATCGCCATCCGGCATTGGAAGCAAAACTCATTGACGTCGTCTATGGATCGTTGTATCTCTTCGCCAAAGTTCTGTTTCCACCACGATCGTCATCAGGCACAGTTTCCACGGACATCCGATAAATACTCACCTTTGTACAATTTGGGTGTTTGCAGTTGGGAGGATGCCGGTAGCTGCGTTCACATCGTGCCGAGTCACAATCCATGATCGCGACGACGAGATGTCGTTGGAAGTGCTATCTTGGTTTAGCACCCTGCATCGAGAACGAAATGGATCATCACCGTACACCACATTTTAGCCAACGGGTTCCTTCTCTGTAAATTGGCTCTCAGTTTCACTGGTACTTAGTAGCGACGACCATGAACCTCACGCTACTTGTTTGCACATCGTTGATACGGGGAGGTCACGGGAGAAAGCAGAGGACCGCGTGGAGGGGAATTAAGTTGGGGGACGGTGTGCTCGGCCGTCCGGCTTTATAGGATTCGAGCATCGGAAAGCCAATAAGCATGTCGAAAACAATACGGAGTCGTCCATATTCGTCCTAGTAAACTTCCTAGGCATGCGATGAAAGGGTCCCACACGCCAACTTGCTGTATTTCGTAGTACCTCCAAATCATCGGCTGGAATTAAAGGATGCACGTTGCTCTTCCTAGTCCTCGTAACCCAAAATATTCAGCGTGTTTGTCATGTGGCTGAATCGGGTGTTCTTTATCAGAACAGTGCTGTATAAGTTGTAAGCTGATAACGCCTTGACTATAAGCAGCTTCCCTGAGCATTCGGAACAAAGATAGTTGGCCCAGTCCAGGGAACCCTGATCTAGTACCACCGCGTCATCGTATTTTCGGCTCCATCGGCTGTCCCGTGCCTCTAATCGAGAGCTTGTTCGCGCCGCGAGTATGAGACTGAATGGACTCGACAGCGTCGCCCTCGAAAATATGGACAAATGTGTGCCAGCACGCCATGATCCGTAAGTACTCTTGCTTATGCTAGGTCGAGTTTTTTCTCAGCTTAATGGCGTAAATCACTTCAACGCTACCATAGCCTATGTAAACTTGCAACTTGCCGAGATGAATGATCTTATCCGATGTCTTTGAGGCCTTCCTCTGTCTCACGAGTTGCGAGGTTGCTGCGAGGCTGTCATTCGCAGAAAAATATGAGAGGTGCGGAAACCAATCCTTACGATATCAATGTGACAGATAGAGGGCGGCCGCGGGTGACAAGTGAGGAACGTGGTTGGTAGACCATCTAACTTTGGGGACCTGCTACTACACCGGGCCCGTCGTTTCTCCGCTTTTTTTTTCAGGCTGCGCACTCCCAGCCACTGTTCCCTGTCAATGACTTTCCCGCAGCTCCTGATCTTGGCTAACATGTTTTAGCTCATTGTGGGGAATATAACGTTTAGTGTGTACACGCCAATCTACTCCGAGCACCTCGTGACTTGTCAGGTACAGCCTGGTATAGTCGCGTGTACCTGCGTGTACCTGGTTAAACCTATACAAAGGGTAGGTCACGAAAACCTTTGCCGTTGGAACGGATGGGGCGCCGCAGCATGTGCAATGTATCGCGCGCTCATGATAACGATGGCGCTGGCCCGATCGGCGGGCCTTCAAGTTCGTGCGGCCAACAGTGGCCAACGCTGAACCTCTAGTGTGAATGCCGTGCGAAACAAGCTCCTGGTATACCCTTATGGCTGGCGTTGTTGTCAAGTCGAATGAAAGGCCATTAAGTCAGGTCCTGTGACACTACGCCGAAGCTCCGACCACGGAAATCACAATTCGGAGCGGAATCGAAAAGTGTGGGGAAAGGCGAGGCAAGTATGCCATAAGTCCATTTCCCTGAGGCGTTCGAAGGAATTTCGGGTACTTGGTCAGTTTCATTTTTGTGGGTGCTGTGGACCGCCAGGATTCCCTTCAAAATAGACACGAGGGAGACGCGTGGTAACGAGGTTGGTGGAGTGGTGGAGTATCACGGCGTGCCGCAACATTCCTGCCACAAGTCTGAAGGCACGAAGATCTGATTAAGAAATCTCAACATGAATTGTCACTGTGATTCCGAGCAGGACGGCTGTCAGTGTGTGGGCCTGTGGCGAGGGCACGTTGGCTTCGCACATGGGTTTAGCCAGGATGAGGCTCTGAGGCTGACGTGGCGGGTCTAACGGGACTGATCATAAACATCGTCACCAGAACGCCGTTTCATGCTTCTGGGTATCCCCATTAGGGTTGTATTGTATGATAATGTACCATCGCGAGTTTATAATACGCTAGAAGATACTTTGTTGGCGTTATCAAGGATTTCCGATGAGTTATCAACATGAGAGCCGTGTATTCGCTTGACAAGATATATGGAATTGTGTGAGAGTTGGACGTCCGGGAAATGCCGTGGACTACATGTAAGCGGATAACTTGAACCCCTTGAATGGTTTTCATTCCGAGTTCTGAGCATGCGGATTCGAAGATCATATCCACGTCCATTTCGATCATCCGTGAAGCTACTACGCTGCCCTATCGATTAGAACATCCGTCTTTGTTTATTGACGGGCGGAGATAATCTTTCTCGACAGGATTCAGGCTCCACCAGGTCCAGGCCCAGCCCTTGAGTGACCCGCAGGTATTTCGACACACGCGTACAGGTTCAGTCTTCGATAGTTTTGACGAGGCGAATGTCCGTCCCGAGGTTTACTGTCTCCTTATCAGACGCTGCCGAAGGAGAATCGCGTAGCGCGAAGCGCGTTATCGTCCATCCAGACAGCCTGAAAGCCTTGAAGTCATGTTCTGGCGACGTGGTCGCCTTATCGCAGGGAGATAACGGCAGTGCAAAAAAGGTAAGAAATGGCGGGGCTGGAAATACCTTGCCGCTACCACCATGATATTTTCGAAAGACTTATTTTCCCCCGGATGACAGGATTTCGCAGTTGGGGTCCTATGGCCGTCTATAGACGTTTCACAGAATGGCAAGTATCACATCATACGATGGTCATGTCATTGCGTTGCTAAACTTGATTCCGTGATCATGGGCCTTTCTTCCCTCCAGTTATATTGTTATCTCCTTCGCTGTTCCTCACGGCGCGCCTTGAGGAAGGTAGCCAGATCCAAATTTTTCCCTTGCATGGAAAAACCATCAATAAGGACAACTCGTTCCTGCCATCATTGAAAGATGCCCAAGAAGCTGGATACATTCGTCTGCGGGAAATTTCCAGAGGGTCGACTAAAAAGGCTCAGGCCGACACTCCTGACACTGGGAAGCGCAGAGATTGGCTTGCAATTCTACTGCATGAACATCTTGGTAAGTGCTACACCCACTGCCACGATGGATCATTGTGGCTGGCATGTTAACCCATTTTAATTGAACGTAATTTAGTTGGACTAAGGTTTATCACATCTTCCCAGGTCGTGGAAGTTTCGTACGAGGGCCGACCTCGGAGATTTTCCCTCGATGCCATCTTAGTGCGTCCACCCGAGACAGGTGATCAGATCAGCACCATTACCGAAGAGGTGAAATCGCTTTCCTTCCATTCCCAACCCCTTTTGTGGACAGCAGGATGGGATACATCTGTCTGCATCCTGGAAAATGATACCGATCATCAGGTCGACTATCCTCACAAGGTAGGCTGTCATGGGGCTCCCCGAACTTGGGATCCCGAATACATTGCTTACACGTGTGTGCCCTTCTAGCCAGACATTGAAACTCTTGAGCAAACAACACCATCTGATGCCTACACCACCGTCGGAGGGCTTAACAAAACGATTGCGGAGATACGCGACTTAATCGAGATTCCTCTTACAAGACCGGAGTTGTTTACGCATTTTGGTAAGTCATGCCTGGGAGATCCTCATGACTCAGCTCATCCTCTAGTGGTTATCTAGGTCTAAAGCCGCCGCGAGGCATCTTGCTCCATGGTCCCCCAGGAACAGGCAAAACACATCTGGCACGTGCCATAGCTGCGTCTACGAGGTCTTCTGTCATTATCATCAATGGACCGGAGCTGTCGTCGGCATATCATGGAGAGACTGAAGCGCGACTCCGAGAGGTCTTTCGAAATGCGCGTGCCAAAAGCCCGTGTATCGTCGTCTTGGATGAGATTGATGCGCTGGTCCCACGACGCGAGGAGGGCGCTGGTGGAGAGGTTGAAAAGCGAGTGGTTGCGACTTTGCTGACAATAATGGACGGAATGGAAGATGAAGCGACCAGTGGCATCATCGAGAGGGTTGTGGTTATCGGAACGACGAACCGGCCAAATGCAATCGACCCGGCGCTTCGACGGCCTGGAAGATTCGATAGGGAGTTCGAGATAGGTAAGCAAAAATAAATTCTCAGAAAAATGTGGACGTTGAAACTGGTATTCTTGTTTTTGCTTCTCTGCTATATCAGGTGCACCGAATGCCGAAGCACGTTTAGAAATTCTGGAGGTTCTACTCGCTAAAACCCCTCATTCCATATCACAGGCCGACCTCCGTGCTCTCGCGGGTCGTGCACACGGATATGTTGGAGCCGATTTGAGCGCAGTCGCCCGCGAAGCCGGTACGCTTGCAATCAAACGATGGGTGAATGCAAACGCGTCGTTGGGTTTAAGTGGAACAGGGATTCCTCCTTCTCTTAATCTCACCATTTCGGACCTCTCCGACGCCTTGCCGAACGTTCGCCCGTCTGCCATGCGATCTGTCTTCCTAGATACACCGCCCATAAGGTACTCTGATATTGGCGGACAGTCGGCTGCTATACGGAAACTGCGTGAAGCCGTTGAGTGGCCTTTGCTTCATCCTGAGGCTTTTGAGAGACTAGGCGTACGACCACCCAAGGGCCTTCTCCTCTACGGACCACCTGGTTGTAGTAAGACAGTCCTTGCACGTGCTTGTGCGACAGAGAGTGGGGTCAACTTTGTGGCTGTGAAAGGACCCGAGGCAGGTGATCAGACTATTCTCGTACGACGCTTAATCTCTTCTTCAGCTCCTGAGCAAGTACGTCGGCGAGTCCGAGAGAGCAGTGCGTGAGATATTTAGGAAAGCTCGTGCAGCAGCGCCATCCATCATATTCTTTGTTTGTCCTCTTCCGTCTATACGTTACGGACTGTCGACTCATACCCCACTCTGGTAGGACGAGATTGATGCACTCGGTACCTCTCGATCCGACTCGGAAGGAGGGGGCGCGTCGTCCCACGAGGGCGTGCTTACGAGCTTGTTGAACGAGATGGATGGCGTCCAAGAACTGGTCGGTGTCACCATCATTGCGGCCACCAACAGACCCAATGTCATGGTGAGATTACCACGCAGTGTAACTTTGTGATATTCTCTCAAGGGTTGTTTTATTTATCAAGGATTCTGCGTTGACGCGGCCCGGTCGCCTCGATCGTATCCTGTTCATCGGCCCACCGGACCAGGAGGGCAGGGAGGAAATCCTGCGTATTCGATCTAAGAAGATGAGCGTCGAACCTGGGTTCGATGTCTCCAAAATCGCTGCTATGGTTCGTATAGTATTCCATGGGCATACGCATCCTGACCGAAACTACCTAGACGGATGGCTGTAGTGGGGCGGAAATTACGGCGCTCTGTCAAGAAGCTGCGCTCTTGACGATGCAAAAAGACATTCATGCACCCCATGTAAGACCTCGTATTGTTCTCTGATAACTTGCAGAACGTCTCACCACATTTGTCAGGTACCGCAAATCGCTTTCGAGGAGGCCGCAAGGTCGATTCGAAAGCAAATAACACCTGACATGATGAGGAAGTATCATGATTGGAGTGAAAAGTATGGATTGAAGGATGTATGAGACTTTAGATGAGTTAGTTATCTGTAGATTGCTTGCATTTTCCAATTGTCTGTGTATGCTTGTTTCGATTATCCGTGACTGGCCCCGCGGGGTGCTCTGCACCTGTAGTCACAAAATTGAACTACGATTTGCGGACTGGTCTAAACGCTGGACAAAATGGAATATGGAGGACTCCAGAGCGCCCCAGGCCCGCTCTAGATTGCCCTAGTGCGGCGTGGATTCCATTCCGTCCAACATTCAAGCCAAGCCAGTCTTCAATCTTGCCAACTGCCTCAATTGCGAGTATAAGGGTTATAATCGGACCTGGTGCAACGTCGCCGCTGTTCAGTTACAAGGAGTTGTGGTTACTTTACTGAGTCCTTATGTACCTTTATTTCCCAGTCGATTTATACAGGTTTCTATGCATCAATCCCTTGTACGTAAACATCGACTCTGTCACTGGTAAGGTTCTCAAACTTGACGTTCGTCCATGCCAAGGCCATATATGCTGGAGGTACTGCATAGCAGAGATTGTTTCTGTCTATGATATTGTGGGTATTACACGATCGACACGCACGAGTTCGGAGAGCAACCTGAATGAGCCACTCGGAGTTCAATCCGTGCATGTCCCTTCAAAGCGGCGGTGTTGCTTGATACGAGGCTTTGTCTTGAAGCATACGTCTCGGGAAGTATATAATATGGTCGGGTATCCCGCCTCTGAATCGTCATCGCCTTCCCGTCCGGACCACCTCTCCTTCGTTGCCAGTGTTATCATGCGCACCAACATCGAGCGTGCCATCAACGATTTGATTATCTCGGACAAGGACATCACGCTCACGAATGCCCTCCTTGCCTACCTTCGAGAAGCAGGATTCGAGGATATGTCCCCTGATGCACTCATTGCGTTTGAGCACGCGTTAGACAAGTATCCGACGCACCGTGACGAGTCCCGCGCTGTCCTCGCTAAAACCATCTCGAGGATCACCGCAGAATATTGGTCTAGTAAACCTGACATGGTAGCCGACATCTGCGGCACTGTCTGCGATGCGTGTGCTCACCGATTGTTCAACCTCGGAGTTGAGGCGAAATCGCATGAATACGAAGGTCCTGAAGAGGAGAAAGAGAGAGCGCCAAGGCGTCGTTGTAGGTCTCTATGTACGACAATTCAATTTTGGGGTTATTGATGTCGCTGAACTGTTAGCGAAATCAAAGAAGCAAAGGCGGCGTCGCGTCCGCCCGACGCAGGGTGTCGTGACTGCACACTTCGATCCTTATGCGCCGTCTACCAGCACCGTCACGCTTTGATCATCGTGATACTTTGCGGAATATGCCTTCAGTTTCTGCACTGCGCAACTGTCGGTCCAGGATATTGAACCATCATCCCGTCTCTTGCCTAGAGTAGTACTTAAGTAAATGAACCCCGATGAATTTTATGTGATGCTATGTCTTCCTCACTTGTAACCTCCAGTTTCTTTCCGTTGAATGCGCTATGTAGTAGGTCTCTTGCACTTAGTTAGACGCAGTTGCATGTCGTAGAACTAGTCAACGGGATCGCATGCCTATCGTGATGTTCACCCGGCAAATGCCGATGCCAAGACAGTGACAACGACGTTTCTCTTTTTTGAACCTCGACCCAGTCAATTGGCTTGTCGAGGAAATTTCCACACCTTCGGTGTAGCCTCATTCCCTGGGGAGATAAATTTTCATTCTCGTACAAGTGGAAGGCGTTTTGTCTTCGGCATTCCCGATTTCATATCAACGGGGAGCTTGCGCTGCGTTGCGAGGCCGAAACATTTCAACTAGTGGCATTCCTCCAGGAATCTATCCACGCCTCGACCTCTTGATAGTTTATGTATGTGCTCTGCTAAATGCAATTCGGGTAACTGTTAACCGGGTCTACAGTCGTAAGATTTGTTCTAGCCAGCCTGCGTCGGCCGACCACGCTCGCGCCCATGATTCCTCACGGGTTGCCGCTATCTCGATTCAAATCCAACAAGGTGATTTCGTAAAACACTAGCTCGTCGGGGCCGATCTGTCCCATTTTCGGAGTACACGAAGTGAACACTGATTCGAAGTCATCGCCATGTCCGAGCTATCCCGGTCTTGATAACAGCTAAATGGAACTGGGGTCATGGCCAACGAGAACAAGTCACGGACTGGATTTGGAATACGTTTCGTCGGTGAGCAAGCTACAGGTAATGTATGAGATATCATGTAGGGGAAAAACGTGTCTCGGAAGATGTTTTGTCCGAGGGTGCTAAATGTCTAAATTTGCCTCAAGACTTTGTCATTTTATGTAGTTGACTCGGAGCCTGGTTCTCCGAAGGAGGTATTTCCCATGCTTGGTCAATTTTTTACTTGCGCATCTGACCAGCTACGACCTACCCAGCCGCTGGTGTACCTACCTGTTGGCACCGGGTCGAGGATGTGCCAGGCCCGCTTTCCTGCAATGGTGGGCACAGTGTCAGCAGCTTGGATGGGAGTTGGATCGGCGATCCTCGGCCGAATTAACTTCTACACAAGTGCTCGTAGCCTTCCACCTCGACGCATGATTGGCTTGCGATGCCGAGTTACGGCTTGTCATGTGTGGATTGCATGACTTTTAAGAGTTCGGCGTCCCCAGCTCTCCGACCCCAAAGGATTGTCCCCGTTTCACTAACCATGATCCAGGTTCCCGACAGCCAGAGCACAACGATGACCCCG
>JBBPRF010000398.1:0-25897 GCA_038092875.1 Lanmaoa pseudosensibilis | reverse complement strand
TGGCGAGGGAGATGAAAGTCCTGACTGGGAGCCCGGCGATGTTATTTTGCGCGTGCGCAGTAAGAAAGAGGAGGGTGGTTGGCAGAGGAAGGAGAGTACGCTCTACTGGCGAGAGACCATTGGCATCAATGAGGTATGCGGCACATCCTCCAGTTGGAGTGTACTAATACCTTCTCCGTTTCTTACAGGCCCTACTAGGTTTCACGCGCAACATCACGCACCTTGACGGGCATGTGGTAGAAATTGACCGTACAGGTGTTACACAACCTGGTGAGTGCTCTGAGCAGCGTTTTTTGCACTTTGCTGACGCACTTTTCAGGCTACGTGCAGACGTTCGAAGGGGAGGGGATGCCCTTGTTTGAACAGTCCGGGCATGGCAATTTGTATATAGAATACAGCGTCGTTCTCCCTGTGGAGCTCAGCCCAGACATGCGTCGAAGTAAGGCCCAATACTGTCTTCGGGAAGAATTTGTGACTCATTCCTCCCAAACAGAACTCAGGGAAGTTTTCTACGGGTCTGGAGACCACAAGAGAGATGAATTGTAAACCGTAGACCAATTAGACAGTCTAAGTATTTGAGTAAGATATCCAAGTAATTTTTCTGTTGTGATTGCCATATTAGACCGTGGGATTCAGAGAGACCAGCCCTAAGGCGAGATGAGTCAGTATAAATATCTGACTTGCACTGTTTATCTTTTTCTCGGGAAACCCCTTCGGCGTGGCTGCGGAGTGGTACGTTGACCTTACCACCGACGACGCTTCGATAGCTGACTCGAAGTATTCAGCCACTAGGCCGTTGTCTGATGCCTCGTGCTCTCGTTGAAGGCTAGTTATGTTCCCGCTTGTTGTCGTACACCGCACTCACCCCTAGCCGTAGTGCGATGGAAGTGGAGCGTCGTGGAGACGGCTCCTGACTTTTCACCATCGATGATGCCGAGGTTTTGTCCTCGACGTTGCGCAAAATCCCATATCTGATTAGCGATCGATGAGATACTTACGGAGCTGGCCCGAGAGGGTCAGTGAAGAGTATGTATTATTTTTTCGTAGCCAGAGTCCGAGTCGCTGACGTCCCGCGACAGTCCAGGTGGCAAAGCTGTTGGACGGGAGGGTGTACCGCTTGATGCAGTCCGGACGGTGAACCGAGACTGAGAAGTCGAGTCCCCTTGGCAACACTAGTAGCACCGGAGTACGGGAATATCCCGTTTATTAGCCCAAATCAATTACCCCAGGCCATCCAAGCCTTGGAGGATGTCGTGGTGGAGGATTCGTTCTCCTAGCGACTGTCTTCTGAGCCTACATTTCATGTCAAGCTTTGATATGTAGTCAATTATAAATGATTCCTTATCCTTGTGGTCGGTTTATGGCAAAGTGAAGATAACTATGACTACATAATAGCTTCCATTAACAACAGGACAACCGAGTTAAAACAAAAGAGTAGGTTGTTTGAGATCATGCCTTGATATTGAACAGCAGGATCAGCTGTATTGCAGACATGTAAGCAAGGCCAGCAGCGCACCAGGTATTTATACGATTTCCGGTCGTCACAGCGCTCCAGATATTCTCGCTAAACCACAAGTCAATAGCGAGTGTGCCGCACTAGATCACCAGAACTCACGTCTATCAATGTTTCAATTCTCTTCTTGATATCTTGTGGGTTAGGCTGGAATCGCGTTGCCAGCTGCCGGGTGACTTCATTGATAAGATCATTGTGGGTCATCTGTTTGCGGTCCTTCATTACCCGGACGATACAGGCCTAGAGCCGTGTCGCATTCAGATAATATACCGCAGTACCAGCCCAGAATACTTCGTACCTCCGTTTGGTATTGCCGCTCTTCATCAATCCTGTCCCGGGTTTCCTTCCGTTCCTCCGTATTTTCAACTTTAGCAGATACGGTGCCAATTTTGATTCTTTGCATCGGGCAAGTGAAACTACTATTGAAGGAGAAAGAGTCTTCAGGATTGACATCTCGGCCCGGCGGATGCTTCTTCAAAATTTTGTACTTGGCACAGGCCAGCGATTGTAGATGGCGTTGTAGTTCATGCTCTGGTATCAATGTCGTGGACTTGATTTCCTGTGGCAAAGAAGGCCTCAGCGCAAATCCTCCTCCACGATAAAGGCTACCCCACATACCTCATACGTTAAGAAGCCATCATCCTCCACGTCCTCGAAAAGGAGAAGGATGATCAGGGCGAACGTAGACACGTTTACATCATGTTTCCGGGCTTTGAACTGCACGCGGACATCAGCATTTCCGAGGGACGGTTGCCATGTTAACCTTCGACCTGAATGACGAGAAAGGTAGTAGTGCTCGAAGGACTTGCAAGATTTGGCCAGGATCTCCGGAAGGACACAAGTGGATGCAGTATGTGACATGGGCCAAAATGTTGAGGTCATGACTGTTACCGATATTTCCAACTCGGGAGGCTGGAGAGGGACTGAGCCTTCCCTTGAACTTTGAAACTTCCTTGGCTTACCGATATGTTTTGGAGGTGCTGTCGATAACCTTGCATGGTCTCGGAAGAAATCTTCATGTCGTTGAACATCCCCTCCAGCTTTTGCGTGAATTGGTAACCACACTCGACTTTGAGCTTTGCTAGCATACCACGCTCCGCATCATCAGAAACAGACCTGCCAAAAAGCAGACGCTTGGCAAGGTGATTCTTATAGTAACGCTCAAACGCGTCTTTTTCGGTAACGTATCTGAAAACCGTGATTGTCTTGTCCAGGACCATGTCAACCTCGATGTCTGTTTTCTAGATGACAGTTGTGTGTGAGTAGCAACGGATCGTAAAGTCCGATGTCAACCTACACCTTTAAGGCCTTTCTTGAGATTTTCATCGATAAACAGAGAGATAAACTCGGGAGCCTTCTCGTTGAGATTGACAAAGTCTTCGAAAGCCTATGCAGTTATATTGGTGCAAGAAAAATGCTGGCCGTACGTACATACCTCGTTCAGAGCACTTTCGACCTCCCGATTGTTTTCAAAAGCTTGCTTCCATAATCGGTCAAACCTGTCCTTGAGGTCTAGGACATCTTGTACCCATTTTAGCGCCAATGCTGAAGTTTGAGGTGGGCCATGAGCACGGGGCTTCCCCTTCCCCTTTCCCTTTGGCCCGGTCATTGTTGCGTCGGCCTCATCGACATCTACGTCAACGTCTTCTGGGACGTCGGTGGCGATAGAAGACTGGTTGATGTCCCTGCCTCTGCGTAGGACGGAATCTTTGAGTGAGCGCCTCAGTATTGGAAGGCCAGTGGGAACCATCATGAAGAGTCGATGGAGGCGATTGAGGTCCTCCACTTTATCCAGGTCAATCATTGAGTCGAGTCCCGAGTTAGGCATACTGATGACAGTGGATAAGTTCTGGGTCAAAAGGTACTGTTCAAGCGTTCTGAGCAACGGGGCACCAGTCTGGGAATAGAGGTAGTGATGTGTTCTCGATGTTTCAGACTCGAATCGACCCTCCGCCTACACGACATCAGCAAAGTGACAGTGGTCCTACAAGCATGAGACTGACTCTCCGTAGATACTCTGAAGCATCACAGGTGGACACTAGACGCTGTGCTTCAGCTTTGTAGAACACTTCACTGGCGGAAAGAATTGCTGGTTCGAGGTCCCTTTTGTAAACCGTCTTCCCGTCCTGGTCTACTACGAGCTGGAGGAGCACATCAACGCACTCCTTCACAGCCGAGCGACTAATCACGTAGCCATCTCGCTCGATCTGAATCAGGGACAGAACGGCGGAGACGACGTGATCCTGTATCGGAGGGCGAACGATGCATTTCAAGAAAAGCTCTAGACCTGCGTCCCATATTTCAGGCACATCGTTCGATTTTGTATACACGCGGTCCTGGTATGCGTGAGCAACTCGTACATTGGACGCAAGGAATAAAGTTACCATGTACTTGAGGAGGTCTCGCAATTTTGACATGTTTCCAGTATGGTCATCCCACACTCGTCTCAGCGCACGTAACAATAGCTCAGCTTCTTGGCCTTGTTGCATTGGGTCGTTGCTGCCGCGACTGGGAAAAGTGGGTACGACCTCCTCCTCGGCGAGCCTTTCGACGTTCTCTGTCACAAGCTGACAAACGCCCTTGTACAACATGGAACCACTCTTATAGAGGACCATGTTATACGCATACCGATAATTCTCTTCGAAGGAGAGCTTGGATGCATTGTGGTTATGAATCTCGCGTATATTCTTCGATAGACGATTCCATGTTTCCTCCGGAGATACCTCTGCCTCGTGCTACGGCTTCTCAATTTTGAACGCTCATTGGTGGATGGTTCAAAGCGGGCGTACCTTCCGTGGTGCTTTCTGTTAGGCAGGATGGTCAGGGTGCAACGCGTTTGAGAAGATCTGGTTACCCACGATTTTAGGCTTAGTTGCGCGGCGAGCTTCATGCAAGCCTGTCAGATAGCAAACAAATCATGGAGGCAAGGAACTCACTCGATGCCATTCCTCAGTGACTGACGATATATTGTTCCATCAGTGTACCTTTGTAGCCTGAATCAGGATCATTTGTTTATCCTTGTTAGTTTCCAAAGCCTTTGCCAAATAAACCCCAACCGCGACACATCTCAATAGAAACATGCAATACCTAATATATATATATGCTACGAAACACCCTGAGAACGAGACGCTTTCACGAACTCTGAAAAGTATTTTCGGAATGCTTTGTTGTCCAAATCCCGCAACCTTGCTGTGAACTCCAATGCCATGTCCGGCGGCCAATTTTGGGATGGCAAAAACACGCCAACGAAGAAGTCATGCGCTTCCGTGCCCCTAGTTCTGCACACCACCTGCAGGAAATTAGCTATCTCCAGTAACACCTTTGATGAGTGTGGTGAGAACCCGGGCCCCGTGCAAGTTCATTTGGCTCACCATAAGCATTTGTCCGTCTTTGGGGTTGAATTGAGGTGAGGACAAAACCGCGAAGGCCGCAGGAACCAAGCGTTCATATACAAAGCGCTCGAATCCAGGCAAAATTTGTGGTATGGGTGCGTTCCCACCAGCCAATGATGGTTGTGGGTTACACCAAACTTGTACGCAACGCCCGAAGAAAGAGAATGCAGACTTTTGGCTGTTCGGGTCAGAGATATCCTGCGCGAATTGACAGACATTTTCAAGGAGGGACTCCAATGCATTTTTGTTCTCTGTCAAAACGAGTTAGGCACATCGGCACGCAATGATAAAGGTATCCTTACGCTCGGAAATGAACACATCATGAAGATCAGACGATATTACGTTGGTAAGAAGCATTAGGTATGAACGCTTCGTATCAACATGCGCCAGACTGTCATCAGTGCCAGCAGCTGGCTGAGAGAGGAGCTGGGCAATATGAGCATTGAGCGGTCCCAGAAGCTCGTCTAGAACACTAAACATGTCTTTCTGCGTCGCGGACAGCTGAGAAGTCGGACATATGCGCGCGTGGGAACGTATACTTACCTGGAGCTTGTGGATCAGCAGCCCGATGAAATTCATGAAATCAACAAGTTCTGATGGCTCAAAATGAACAAGAAGATTAGCCATCAGTGGAGGGATAAGATGCGTTGCATTGGACCCAGTAGTTGCTATGATTCGAGCAAACGCGTGTCGGGTCTAAAAAATGTCAGCCAATGGGGTCTTCGAAAACTGAGGAACGAGTTTACCGCGTCTCGCACGCACTGTACAGTGTTCATAGCCTCCAGCGAGAGAAGAATACCCTGTGCAGCTTGTCGAAACACTTCTAAGGGAGTAAAGGTGTATCCTTCCGGAACAGGGGATGGGTAATCCGGAAAACCCTTCGCGATGTTGCCAAGCGCCATGATGGTATGATGGATACGCAGAATGGGTATCACGTCTTTGTCCCTCTTGGCCACCGAAATATTGGTCGACAAGTCCTCCAACAAAGGGGTGACAATTGACAGAAGCAAACTAGCCTGTTGCTCTGCTGCCTTGGACAGTAAGGAAAGAAGGATGCCGACGGTCTCGAAAATATACAGCTGTGAATCAAATATTCCAGGGTTCTTGATGGCTTCCGTAAGCGGATCATCTTCTGGACTTTCGATCTTCGGTATTTCGATCTGAATGATTAGAAGATCCCTAATGTTTCCAAGCAGGCTAATTGCGAGGTCGGGCGAGATGTCATTCCTGCCTTCTCTAATGAATTTATGGAAAAGGTAGAACATCCGTGACCGAACGGATTCATCTGTACTGTGAAGTCCCCTTTGCAAGAACTGAGCAATGAGCTCAAAGTAGATATCGTATCGCTCACCGATTACTAACCAAGGCTTCCATCGTTGACATAATGCAGTCTTTTCGAATTTTGAAGAAGTCACCGTATCTAGTTACGGTCTCGAAAAATTGCATGACAACTGCACGATGTGGATATGCCGAGATCCCAGACTGCACAAGTGCCAACAAAATCTCGCCGTGAGGGGTCAAAGGATATTCAGAATAGTCAACATCCTTCTTTTTCTCTTTAGGTATCGCAGGTGCTAAGCAAAAGGCTGCGCGACCTTTACCACCACCTAGGGGAACGTGAGCATGCCAACGGCAGATAATTATGTTACGCACTCTTGCTGATTTCTCCGAAGATGTACACGAGATACACAGCCAATTCTGCGTCGTTCCATTCTACGTGCACACCACTGCTGTAAGCTGAGAGCGTTGCAAGCACTAGTGTTCGAACGGCTGTAGTGACGAGATCGGGTTCTATGGTCAAGATAGAATCCATAAATGTTCTCAGGTCCTTTTCAATAAGTTAGTGACTGCGGAAAGATAACACAAGCTTAATACCTTTCGAAGGCCATCAAAAGCCACAACGTCATCCTCATCCAGATCAGCAGGATCATCATCATTATCCCATCTCATTTTTCGCAGAATGACGTCCAGTAGTGAGCTAAGGAAAGACCTGGTGGCATCGTCCAGTGGGTCTGAAGATACCTTCCTGGTCCTTTTGTACTGTACCCGAGTCAGTTACAGATCAGTCGAATACAAAGAGTGACATACATTAGCGAGCACGGTCTGCAGCAGGGGAAACACGGTTGAACAAGTGTCATCATAGTCGTCGGCCATAAAGCGTAGCATGACCGGCAATACTTGGTTGTGCAACCGCTTGGCCTCCGTTACTACTTCAGGCTTTGGACAGTCCTGGGGATCGCATGAGACATGACAGGTTCAAATGGGATAGAAGCGCATACATCGATCAATCTCATAGTTTCTAAACCCAGAACATTCAGGAGCTTCCCAAGGGCTTCGCGATACGACTCTTCTCCCTCGTCCTCGTCCAAACCCCGTTGGGTTTGTTGTTCGCGTGTTTTTGCTTCCAGTGCGTCGATTACCTGCCCTAGAGAGAGCACTTTTATCAGCTGCAACTTGTCCTCCGGCTCTTTCAAGCCTTTGGAGACAATCCGGAGTAGGGCAACGGATGTCGCCAGTCGGATAGGCAGTGATGGGTCGGAAAGAAGAGTGAAGAGCAAGGGAACCGAGGTAGGGGTCACAGTCAAGTTGATATCGATCCAACCTGTCCAGACAATGAACACTCAAGTTTCCACCGAATGCAGGTTTTATCACGTACCAACGTAAGATCCAAACGTCCGAACACCCCAATCAACTACTTCGACTAAATCGCCCAAAGTTTTCGACTCTATATTATCTGACCTGCGTAGGATCGCCATGCGCTCAGCTCCGTCAGCAATGATGGTTAGAACGGCCTCGTTGATTAAGGAAGCATCGCGTTCTCGTACTGCGTCTCTCACACGGGCATCCCGTGTATGGCGAACAGGATTAAACGTCCGTGCAGACTTGATGGTTTGATCTGCGACCTCTCCGGATATCTCAAGGACGAGGTGGAACAGAAGCAAGGACACGTGGTGGTTGAATTTTGGCTGGGAGCTCGACTCCGCGACACGGAGTAGAGAGAACAGGTCGGTAAAGAACGCGGGCCATTGCTCCACGTAGGTACAGAGAAAAA
Source organism: Lanmaoa pseudosensibilis (assembly GCA_038092875.1). Classification (NCBI taxonomy): domain Eukaryota; kingdom Fungi; phylum Basidiomycota; class Agaricomycetes; order Boletales; family Boletaceae; genus Lanmaoa; species Lanmaoa pseudosensibilis. The sequence goes on along the minus strand of JBBPRF010000398.1, from coordinate 17,940 downwards.
ACAATGTAAGTGTATGCGAGAATTTGTTGCGTAAGACTGAGAGAAACGACGAGGTTAGACGAAGGAGGAAGGAAAAGAATGACGTACATGTTGCAGTAGATTCAGCAGGACCATAAACATATTCGGATTGTATATAAGATATAATGGACTGCTGCACTGTTCGGAATGTCTCCTCGTCCAGTGGTTCAAACCTGCGTTGTACGTTAGGATAACCGGTGCCAACCATGCTGCACGCAACGCGTAGAGTGCATGCTTACCGGTTATCGAAGAACTCGTCTAACATACGCAAGGACGAAAATCTAGCTTGGGGAGGATGCTTATGGCCTTGTCCTTGGGTATCCATCTCTACGAATACCGTCAAGGCTAGACGCCACGTTTCGTGCACATTTTGTTGGACACTAGAGAGATACTCGAGAGCTCGCGGATGCAATGCAACCTGTGACGGATCGACGGCAATGAGTATTGCCTGCACAAAGCGGTCGATTTCCTGTTCCATTATAGAGACTTTCCGTGGATGTCTGCGGTCGGACGAGACACGTCCCAGATCGATCACGAACACGACAATTGGATTGAAGGCAATGGAACGCAAGAAGTTACGGGATTTTGAAGCTAGCGGATGTTTGGTAGCTTCCAAAAACCAAAGGAGACGAGACTGACTCGTGTTGTCGGAATCGTAGGGAGTCGGTGCAGATCACGATTGGTTCGAGTTAACTTGCCAGTACTTGAGTTAGTTTCCGCTCACGTGCCGAGTCATTCAGACAGGGGCTACTTTAACCAAGTACTGGTGTGCCTGTATTGCTATTACTAATAGTGCAAAATGTACAATTCTCCTGACGGTAGACCGACAGCCATTTTGCACGAAATTTCGTCAAACACAAAAGAATGAAAATCTCGAGGATTAAAGGGCAAACCCGAAAATGACGGCATCAGTGTATGGATACAAGACCCCGACCCGTTTCCAATTCTCCTTCCGAGAGCAAACTTCATCAGAGTACATTCATGAGTATCGGGGTCCGGGTTGAGCCAAACCGCTCGCTTGCCCGACGAGGACACCCGAACTTCCCCAGCGGACGGGATGGAGCGAGATGGTACGTGGGTGAGGATACATTCGATATTACTCCCATCGAATGACACGCGAAGGATATCGATTCCAAGGCTCTTGACATCCATGCGCTGAGTGCGGATCGGATGCCCGAACATGGTGAAAGCACAGGTCTCTGTGTTACTTGTGGGTACGTCATCGGACAACTCGAAGACCAATGGATAGTCTGAACTCCACGAAGTACTGGCTATCAGTGAACTTTTGATAACTAGTGTATCTGGCCAGCATGGCGCAGGCGGGGAAAGACAGTCCGGGTGATCGAGGATGACGGATGGTAGCTCATAGAAAGATATATAAGCGGTGGTGTGCTGCGCGGTATATGGTGATGTTGTGACAGCAAAATATCGGTGGAAAATTTTAAGACGACCCCATGCAAATGACTATGTATCACTCATGAGTACTTTTTTTGTGGGGGGGGGATGTCTAGCTTACCCAATCTGGACACTCAAGAACAGCAGTGGCTCTCGAAATAAGATTTATGCACACAATCTGACCCTCATGTTCCGATGATGTCGATGAAGGCAGGGGGGCGAACACCGCAATCATGATTTTGCCGTTTATCTTCATCCCCGCTATTCGACCCATAGGATGGAGTTCATTTGGCGTAGCTTCAAATATCATAGAATGGCGAGTTGAAGAGTCGCCCTGTAAAAAAACATTGTATACGCGAATGGATCTGGGAGCGTTAACTACTAACTTTACGATGAATGACATGCACTTACTCAGCGGTGCCGCGTGCAAAGGCAATACCAATTGTGATTTGCTCCAATTCATGGTGATGGTGAGCATGCAAAAATCGGACCCGACCGACAACAGTTACTTTGAACATCGAGTAATAATCATTCAAATCTCCCGTGGACCAGAGTGTAATGTGTGTCCTGGCAGTCTGCTCATATTGGAGGGTAACAAGCCAACGACCACCTGGGAGAAGACGCATGCCATCGACAAAGGATGAATTCTGCGAGATGATGCACTGAGCATGACGCATCTCAAACCGAGGGTCTCTCCATCTATTGTCCAGCTTCAAGGATTTGACAACGGCCCCTCGCAAGAGATTGCTCGAGAGAGAAGTAAGGGATGCATTCGAGGGGATGTCCAAAGGGATATCCCAATTGGAGAGGTGCCTGCGCCACAAGTAATCCAACGACCCCAGTGCATGCATGACGCGGCATGTCTACGTGTCCGTGATGTGTTCAGTGTGTCAGGGGACATTGTATCAAAGGCCACTCGAATCACCTGCATTAAAGCAAGCACGTCCTCAATTAGCAAGTGCAGACATATGAGGATGAGGACGTCCTGAGGCAGGTTGGTTAATGCTGGTGCCATGGCAATGCTCAACTCGTCGTGGAGGGCGCTGGCCAAGGAGAGTGAGAACGTGCTAGACTAGTTTAGGGATGCGGCGTGGACCCGGCGGCATGTGCATGTGGGAGGTCAAACAGAGCCAAAGACAGTGGCTACAATAAAGCTGCGGGTCCTTGGACCCCTTTCATTACAACGTCCACCAGCCCCATCAGCAATGTCTATTCCTACTGATAATTCTGCTGTTTCAGAGCATGACAGTCATTCCGACTCTGACTGGCTCGACATCGCCAGCACGGACAGGGATTCGGATGACAATGATTCCATCTATTCCTCGAGAGAGACAGATCATGAGGATCTCTCTCGCTCTAGGTCAAGACGGTCCTCTTTGAGCTATGGCAGCTCTCGCGACGGAGACGTCGACGCCTGGGAGGGCTTAATTGATGACGGTGCTGACGAGGGCGTGTCCAATGACGTCCTTGCGCCCAATCCCCACGTGCCATCCCCTTCCCAACACCCTGCTCCATTTGACTTAAACCCTACCCAAGAAACCTCTCCCGAGGAGCTACGCGTCAAGGAGGGTCTTGATCAAAGTATGATCAGCACTCTTAGCTTGTCGCGCTCCGGTTCCCTCCATGCTTCTACCGTTCATAATTCGTCCCGTGATCTTCGCTTATCCTTTCCGGATCCCATCACTAGTTCACACAGAGAGCTCCTTAGCACATCCTACGAAGAGATTCAACGCAACTCCGAAATCCTCCCCTCTCTCACCGATTCGGATGTACTTTCAGACGCGCGCCAAGTTGATGACGAAGAGATGCTTTCCACTTCACAGATGCTCTCAACCCAGCCGCAAGCAGCAGCAGTCCCTTCTCCATCTGGGCCCGAACTCAAAGTTTTCCTCTACGGGTTCTCCACCGTTTTCAAGTGGTCTATAGTCAACAGGGTCTTGCAGAAAGTCGCACATGGTGCTGGTCTCACCATTACCCCCGACCTCGACGATTTACAAGGGTCTATACGCCGGTTGACCGTTTCTGGTTTCCTTGAGCATGACCGTGCATTCCCCCGTACTATTGCTGTCCTCGACAGGACCCTCCAGCCGCATGACACAGCTGATGATGTAGGTCTTGAATACTCTTCAACAGTGGACTGACTGCAGCTACGCGTAGCTGGCTTTGATAGACTTTTCAGGCATTCGTCCACTCGTGGTTGTCTACCTGCCATGTCGTCCACTGCGACTCCCCGAACAAGTGCTACATTTGCCAGTTCTAGTTTCACCGTCATATTCTAGCGAGCTTCCCGATTTCAGCAATGCCGAGACAGGCTCTCCTCAGGGTGCATGGGAGACGCTCAACATTCCTAATCATCAAGTACTCCGGATCACTGCGCCAGAAGACTCTCCGGTAGTCGACAAGGATTCAATTGACATGATAGACTCGACACGTGCTTATCGTGCCTTCTCTCGTTTGTGGTCTGGCGACAATAATATGTCCAAGGGAATAATGGCCAGTACACATGCTCTGACGATGTAGGGTTCCTTGCCACTTAGTTCTTCGTGACTAACTCATGAGAATCCCCAGCATCGCGATTCTTTCCCTAGTCCTTGGAGTAGTTGTTCGGGCCGCTATCCCGATTTCTCTTCAACAATTCACTTCCCCTACTCTTCCAACTCTCAATCCTAACTACACCTCCGGTTCTTTTTGGCAAATGCTTCGACCGGCGCCCTATCGAGAACGCCTTCCCCCATCTACAACATCAGACAGTTCGGTCGTGTCCATATCTTCCTCACTCAGAGAATTTTCATTGTCAGTCTTCAGCGCGGAATCGACGTCAATGACGCTGCCGCGTGCCAACCCCACCAGTTTCCGGCGCGTGATACCGTCTACGCTGGCGGAACGTTCGAAGTTCTCTAAAGACCTTATGTTGCAACCTCCTCACTCTGTGCTTCCGCCAAGCAACCGGCCTAATGCGCTTTCTGTGATACCAGAGACGAGTGCCACTATCTCTTACCGTCCCGGTCCGGCCACTACCGGACATGCAGTTTCTGCCCTGGTGCACACTTCCATTCCTGGCGTTGTCAAGGAATGTGCCTCGGTTGCCCACGCGATCATGAACCAGGACATGCAGGATATCTTTGATGCCCTCGATGCCCTCGTCCAAGCAATATCCAGACAGACTCAGACAATCCTCACGCAGGCGACGACGTTCATCGAGCAGTCATTGATGCACTTGGAGAAGAGTGCGGAGTCGTTTGAAACGATCAAGGAGGCATTGCATGTGCGTAACGACCGCGCTCGGAAGCGAGCAAAGGAGATTAAGGAGAGAGGCACGAAGTGGCTCTACGATGCCTCGGAGGTGATCACCACCAGTGCTCAACTCTCCAAAGGGATGGCTCGGGAAATGGCGGAGGGTCTCGTGCATCGGGCTCAGCGTGCTAGGGGAAAGGCGAAGGAAATGGCAGCGGAGATTCAAGATTTCTTGAACGAACACGACAGACTTGAGGCATTTGCGACAGGTGCATGGGGCACGCACACGAAGCACTGGGATGAGTGGGTGGAGAGGGTCGGAAAGCAAGGGAACAAGGGAAAGTCGCGCAAGCCGTGCAAGCGAAAGTTCAAGTCGGTGATTTTCTGTTAATGTGATGGGTTATTCTTGACGGGTGACATCCATGTAGTATGTACCTCTCTGTAAAGTAATCGAATACGAGTCATTGTTTTGTTAAACTTATCGAGTCAACTTCCTGCTTGGGCGGGTTAATGGGACACTTATATTGTGCCAAGCTACGTCTCACTGGCGGCTTGACACCGCTCAGCCTACATCAAAATTTGTATGGACTCTTCATAATGACTCATCCCTCGTGAAGTGTACCAACACCGCGTTCTCGACACTCATTTCCCATATCTCGATTTTTGCTCGTTCGATCTCTGCAACAAGCTGACGCCGCCGCTCTCGTGCACGCTCAAGGATCGCCTGCTTGTCGAGTACGCCTTTGGGGGTAGAGACCACGCTAGGAGTAAATCGACTCGATGCGGACGGTGCCGCAGAAACGACGCTAACATCAGCCCGTTCCTTTCCTTTCTGTGCTGCAGTGATGCGAGGGGGCTCGGAGTATTCTGTCGGAGAAGGGGTCAGTACCCGAGCTTGAACTCCGTTTCCAGGTCGTGAGTGATGGTCCTTTTCAAGAGCTTGATGGGTAAGAAGGTCTAAAAGCAAGATTCGTAAGTACAACCTCGTGCGGTTAAAGGATGTGAATGCATACCACGAACAAGATCTTGATGGGCTATCGTACTGGTTGGTACATCAGCGAAGGCTTCAGAAAGGGGTGTAAGTGGTTCTGTGAGGGAGCTCAACGAAGTGCGCGGGGAGTGTGCGAGCGCGGGTAGGGTTGAAGAGAGGTCTAGCACTTGCGAGACATCACCCGGCGCGAGCGTGGATGTTGGTGAAGTTGGCGACTGCGGTTGAGGTGCTGATCCAGCCTGCTGAGATATGGCCAACAAGGCGGGATCGATTGCTTCATCTTGTATCGCATGTGGGGCTGTCAAAGCATCGCTCTGCATTGGGACAAGTATTTTCGGCGCAGGGCTCGAGGCTGAAGAGTCCAAGGGCACTGATGAGCGAGTACTCCAGTCCGACTCTGGAGTAGGTGTATTGGTCTCGGGTGGTATGAACCGTTGAAGTTGGGACAACCATTCTTCGAAAGCTGAGTAATCACAGGGGACCGCTGAACCACTTTCCTCAACCACGCCTTCTGAATCCACAGACATTCTATCCTTGGGACCAGGAGCCGGCGAACCAATCCCACTGGGTGTTTCCAACGAGCCTAGACAATGACCCAGGTTGTCCGGCGTCACATTGCTTGACGTCCCCGTCTCGGCACTTTCCGGGCTCGGGCTGGTGTAGAATAGAGATTCGCAGACGTTCGCTTGCGTCGAGTTGATCTGTCCGATCTGTGTCTCCATAGACGCACTTCTGGATGACTGGGAATTTTGAGCCTTAGTCCGTCTTTCGGAGGCTTTTCCTCCACTCTTCGCAGTTTTGATGGCAGCCCTTTGAGCGGCATTTTGTACAAGTTCTAGCAGTTGGGTTACGAGTTGTTTCGCCCTGTCTCGCGCCCAAGTATTGCGATACGCCTTGGGACCCTCACCAGCCGCGAACGGGAAAGGGATATCCCAGTCAGCTGCCCCAGCAGGTACGTGTTTGAGCTTTCGACGTTTTGGGGGTGGAACGGCGGAAGTTGTTGTTGCACTACCAGGAGCAGAGAGGGGAGGTACAGGGGGAGGAAGTTGCGTATTAAAGATGCCATGACCGTAAGGCCGCGCGAATGATTGAGGTGAAGCATTTGTAGAGGGAAGGTGTGGTTCACCACCGAGAAGCTTGATCAAGGACTCGAGCACAGGGAAAATATTCTTTTCTTTCGTGAGAGAGCTCAGAATATTTGAGCGTAATATCTCTGGATTGAGTTGATCCAAACGCTGTAGCATCTGGTGTTGATCGCAAGGGTGTTTTCCAGCACGTGGAGTGTCCTGGTCATCATCAAGTACAATCGGATGGGCTGGTGTCGAACCACAAATAGGCGAGTGTGAACGGGATTGTTGGACGGGAGTGGGCTGGGGACCGTGGGCGTATAACTGTGCAGGCTTAACGCAACCTACCAGACCCGCAAGACCAAGTAGTGAGGACTGCGAGCGAAGGAGATTTGGTGGAGTGGGTTCATTTGGTCCCGGCAAGGTGATGGGGGGTGCAGGTGGAACTGGTGTTAGAGACTTTGATTTGGGTGTTCGTCTCTTCCTGGTGGAGGTGGAAGTAGAAGGGATATTGCTAGCCGCAGAAGATGCCCTGGAAGGGATTGAGCGGGTGGATGAGCGGGATGTCACTACTGATGTGTGAACTGAGGAAGGCGTCCCAGCGATGGTGGGTGGCGCAATGCTCGGCGAATCATGACTTGAGGTAGGACGGGGAAATGACAAGCTCGAAGCTGGGAGATTGGCTGGTAGTTCAGCACATGACATATGGGAACCAGGAAGTGCAATGGTCCCCACATTTTTTCTGCCCACTCCCGTACTCGGGACGGCAATTATGGGGCCTATTACTTCCCCTGTGACGAAGGTATCCTCGGATGGTGACCTACCTCTGGCTGGGGATGGAGGGGGCGAGCCGAAGAGGGAATCCTCATCCTCGTCTGTGTGAAGAGAGGATTGATTCATCAAACGAAATGCGAGCCGGGCGGTCGTCGAGGAGTGATCGAGATGCTTGCAAGGCTAGCACCGAGTGTAGAGATTATCGCTGAGGATGTTGATTACGCCCAGAAAATTAACGTGCTGACTGGAAGAAAGGATGGAAAAGACCAGTAAACTTTCAGAAAAAACAAATCAGTGGTAATATCGAGCTCACAGGTAGGACTGTCGGGGACATGAACTGAGTCACTGCGACTCACTGCCGCCTCTGTGGTACAAGGACGCGACCACAGTGTGAGTATGCCAGCCAAATAAAGATACCAAACAAGATTGACCTCAAATGATTGGTTAGTGCTAGTATACTCTCACTGGTATATCTACACCGGGTAATGGGCTTACTACTATCTTCGAACTCAGGAACTCGTTGAATCATCGCTTTCCGCCAAACTCATGATAAATCTGACACCCCCCTTAGCCCCGTATTTCTGCCGTGAGAGGTGGATAATTATAATCCAGTTCGACCTCTGGCATCGAATCGCGGTGAGAGTTCACGAAGCAGCCCGCAGTCGTGTGTCCCACTTCTGGATCCATTGATCCACAGGTAGTCTAGAGTCTAGACCTCTGATGCAGTCGGTTGCTGTAGTTCCTGTCATGGGCGCTAGCACTTAACAAATGTTCGAGGCCCTTGTCGTTAACCTTAACGAATCCAGTTCAACGGAAACTACCCTTGCAACGCACAGCAGGTAGCCATCCTATTGGTGACCTTATCCAGACCTCCGGCGTTTTCTCCATAGATGGATGACGCGCCTGTCTTCCACATTGTCCTGACATCTGATCTACTCTTATTAATCTGTCAGATGCCGGTCACTTCGAGTACGTTCGAGACTATCATTTTCTGGGATGAGCAATATTCGCACTGCGTGGAGGTCTAGACCGGCGGCTTCTCTCTTGTCCGAAACTCAGTGAATCTACTCACTCCCCTTTCAGCACGTCGAATGTCCTAGGAGATAGCGTACGACTCTTTGTGTGCCAACCTGCTATCCCAAATATTCAGCCCCGCTCAAGGATTACCCGACTAAATTGATGTTCGATCCGCCTCCTCCCTATATATTCGCGTGTGGTTGAGAGAGACCCGTTCGTGATCTTTACTGACCCGATGCCATTCCGCAATATTTCCCTCTTTCGCGAGCTGGTCCGCTCACTCCGAATCGATTCAGGAGATGAGCCCCTCCTCTCCGTGGAGCTCACAAAAGAGCTGGAGGACTTGCGAAAATTTTCATTAAACTTGGTATGTATTTTGTGTTTGTTGGTGTCACCCAGAACTGATATGTGTATTGGTCGAATAGCTCATGGCGTTTCTCGCGTTGGTCGTTCTCAGTTGTACCGGCGCATTGCTGACAACTCTGCGGTCATAGCGTCCATGCAATTTCCGCATCCAATGCGTTAGGAGCGACGACGCTGGCGCTTCTTATTTATACCATTGACCTTCATATCGCTATCAACACCCGTTTTCTTCAAGTAAGCTCTCTGTTCCAGCCTCTTTTCTTTTCTTGCCGTGGTATCGCCCACGATCTAATTTTACCCCTAGAATTGTCCTAATCTGTCTAGATTTCTCCATGCCGTCCCCCTTCTTGGTATATTCTGTATGGCCGTCTTCAAGCTCGTGATTGTCGTGCAGTCCCCCGCTGTTGCAGCCGCCGTCCTTTTGGTGTGCACCTTACCACCGCTCATGATTGCCGTCCATCTTGCGGGACGGTACGCTAATATGGTCTTGATGACACTTCCTGTGCAAATGCGGGATGTGGCACCTGTTGATACGGTTGTGGTATCGGGCTAAAGGCGACCAGGTCAGGTCAGTGTAGTTGTAGCTGGATCAAAGTTGAAAATAGCCACTGTTGTAGTATACATATCTGGGGTCACCAAGAGGCTGAATTTTAAATTATTTGTCAGATTAAAAGCTCGCGGAAAGCCATCAGTACATAGCTAGCTTTATAAATTACTTGGTATCCATATCCCCGTATTGCTGTCCATCTCATGTAAGGTAACCTGTTTCACCTAGGTATTACATAGTATCCCATTCATCCCACATCCCTTCCGTAGCTGTAAACGGTCCTGCGGTAGGGGTTTTCGGCGTAATTTCCGCAGTTTCTACAAGATCGACGATTCGATCACTTAGCCCGTCTCCGTCGTCCTTGTGGCCCCGCATTGCGACAAACAAAGGCCCGGGTAAGAGTGGTGCTTGGATAAGGAGACGTATATCGACGGCCTCAATCACTTGCTTGAGCAGACCTGTCTGTGCATCCCTGATTTCAACGAATTCCGATGAGAAAAGGAGAATGTTAGGGGGACGGTGTACGAAAGAAGTGGCTTTGATCTCCCAGCGGATGAACGCGGAGTCACGAGTAGGCTGTCCGTATTTAGTAATATAGCAACCCATTGCTGTCAAACAAGATGGAGTTGGGTTCAGCAAAATCGCAACAGTGATGTTACTTACTGTCGTAGATGACCATGAGCTCTGTGGCATCATGTCTGACAAGCCCAAGAGCTTTAGCATCTTCACATCGGGCTTTGAGGTCTGCTGTGGGAGAATTATGGGAAGCACTACCAAAGTCCGGGACGATGGCAACAACAGATGCAGAGGGACTGGAGTAACAGAGTAGGTGAGCTATGGCAAGGCAAACTCCGTCCTTCGTACCTGCTTGGATTGGCAATGACGATACCTCGTTCCGTACAAATCGCAATTGTCTTAGCCAATGGCATAACAGCATATACGTCCTTGGGAACGTACAAGGGCTTGATTAAGATGAGAAGGTCAATCGCCTTCGTACGCCAATAAAGAAAACACCTCATACTTCGCCATAAGGTCGGAAAGAAAGAGAGCCTGTTTGCATAGCCCGTGGTGACGCCATGCGAATTTCAGAAGGGTGGCAAGCCTCCATCGCATGCACAGTAATTTGTAAGAAGTTCTTGACGGCATAAACAACTAGAAACAATGTTCTTCAGACAGATACGATGTGGAAGTAAAGGCGTATTACTGATTGCTCTGTCCCCCATCTGTCCAGCTTGGCAGCAAAGAACGTTGCCAGCTTGACCCGCGATCGTTTCAAGAGATGCGTCGAGACTGCTTGGTGGTGACTGGTACTGAGCAACTCGTGCGAGTACTTCAAGCGAATAGGATAGGAGATAACTGTCATGGTGGATGATTATCTTGTTGAAGTCCTGAAGCACAATTATGCTCTTGACATTCTCGAAAGATAGTATTTTCCGATAATCTAAGGACGGTTGTGAGCAGATCGAAACCTTAGAAGGACATGTGAAGCTGCTTACTTTCGCCTCTGCGACCCACGAAGATGCCTGTTGAGCAGCCTACTGCCATGAAGGTTTTCCCGCCGCTAGCAACTGAGAACCATCAGGAAATCGTTATCATTCCAATTGATTCGTACATACCAAAAGATGCTGCCTGGATCACTCGACCAGATGGCGGCCTCTTTAACGCCGTATGTCGGGCCATTCTCTGCCCCAGAACCCGAAAGGCACCGTCCTCTATGACTTGAGGAACGAACCACTATTAATTATGATCTGAGCAAAGGATTCGTACTGAGAGCTGTTATATTACCTGATTCGCCTCGCGTCTGACATCGTCGACTCCTTTTGCATCCACCAGAGCGTCATGCCACTTCTTCCTGATAGATTCTGATGGAGCGTATAGCGTGTATCGCCGAGTGAACTTATCAACGGCGTGGTAAACTGTGAACGGGTAGATCGAACGATAAGCCCCTCGCAAACTGTCTAAAATACCACCTTCTTCGACGCGCTCTTTCCTGGTCTCGGGAGGGTCATCGAAGTTACCGAGCCTGAGGTATTCTAATGGAATAGGCTAGACATGTCATCTATACATATGCTTCTTGAGATCACAAAATTTGCGTACCCGAGACACAACCAGACGCTTCATTACACCACCCCGTTTCTCTTCCTTCGTTATCAGCACTGCATTGCTATTAGAAAAGAAAAAAAAAAGAAGTTGCCTAGGGAAATACCTACAAAAGTTGTCCAGTAGTGCTATATAGAGCTCAAACCAAGGGTTCCAGTCCATTTCGGATTTGGACCGGCGAGCCAATGCTCCGGCATAAATGAGTGAGCGGGTATCACTATACCAGTCCAGTTCCTGAAACATGATATCAGCGCAGAAGGAGGGAGAGAAGAAAATAGATTACAATAATTTCTCCTTTGTTGAATACCAAGTTTTCGCACAGATCCCAGAACTTTACTTTATTTTCTGCAGCCTCGATTCCGGGTTGGGTACTCTTCAAGAAATCGTTCAGGATAGATAAAATTACAGGGAGATCTTCAGAGTCCGGGTGATTAATGTCGGTCAGTTTATGGAGATGTTCAAGAATAAGGTTGAGGCGTGGAAGACGTGTCACGGGTCGTGAGAGGAATGTGATCAAGTCTCGCTTTTTGACTCGTGGATCTTGTGAACATCGTTGCGTGAATTCCTGATAGCGCTTGTTATATTTAAGTTCGGTGCGATGCCGTTGCTCTGCAAGGGGGTAATGTTTAATGTAGGATTCGTAGTCTCCCTGGAATTGAAAGGCGGCTGATGAACATTGAGCCAGATTTCAAGACTTGCGCAAGGGAGTGGGCCCACATTCAAGAATGATATCAGCGGCACTTTGGACGAGAGGGTGCTGTTCCTGCTGCCTTTCGAACAAGGCCGCCAACATATGCTCGTGACGTATACAAATTTGATCCAGATTCCAAAAGACGGTGGACATGAAGTTCTGTTGTCTGTTTGCATCGCCTATTATTGGTGGAGATGCCGAAGCAAGAGGTTCGACAAAGACCTTTGTTGCGCTTAAGTCCCAGGTATAGAAAGATAGTTGTTACATTACCTCCTTGATAAGCTTGAGGTCGGCGACATAATCTCGTTCCGACTTGAATACCTCGAAGAGCACCGATTGCCGTTCGACCTCGCGTTTTCCGAGAGCTTCACGCGCTTCAAGGGGGACGAGATGATGCCACTCTTCGTCTTTCTCTGCGAGTTCACCATGTTGGAACCGTCGGAGACCTTCTTCTGACTGAAGACTATAGGGGTCTCAGTCACTACCAGCGATAAGACCAAGCCACACACGTCATATTAGACAACTCTCGAGTCAATAAGCCGAGCTTGAAGTCCATCTACAACCCAAATTAAGCAGCTTGTTGTGGTCCCGCACAGGAAATCCCCACCTCATCTGGGGGAAGGTTGATTGACGGGGAAAAGGGCGAGGTTAGATCACTCCTGCTGCTATACTCCTCTCCAAAGTGATATTCGCTATCGGACTTGCTTGATCTGTGGTAATACTCATGGGCTGTCTGCCTTTGAGACACAGATCTATATATTTGTGCCTCGGGAACTTGAAGGTCGAGATTGGGTGGTACTGGTTCTAGGGCACTGCGAGTACGACTGCGTGCGTGGGGTGGAATGCCGACCCGATTTGTCGGTCGCCTTGCCGTTGGCGTCGCGACGTCCCATGGATTTAGAAGACCGTTTGACGCGGAACCGAGCTCGAGCGCATATGACGAATGAACCTCAGCATTTGGTGGTGGTCGATGTGCACCATGTGGAATAGCGACATGGGGATGAGGTCGATGGTTATGCATAGGTTGGATTCTGTCTTGATGGGCGGGATATGGAGTCAGGAAATGCTTGCTGTGCCATCTCATCTACTATCGTCACTGGGATTTGCATCTGTTTGTACTACTGCGTGTAAGCGGACAGCTCAACCTTTTTGAGCAGCCCTTTAAGCGTATTACTGCTCCGATTACAGTTGCTTTGCAACCATCTCTCCATCTCAACCCGGATACTTCCCAACTCCTTGCAGATCGGCAGACCCCTGTCTTCCCGAATTCTGCAAGGATTGAGCAGCATGTCAAACAACCTCATCAGTATATCCGTCTGCCAGTACCGTTTAAACGGGGTAGCGATCTTGTAAACTGGCTCCGAATCCGTAGAGTCGGGTGCATGCATCACCGACGATGCTTCGATGTACTTCCCAAATAACATGCAGTACACGATGCCTGCGAGGCCAAAGTAATCCGTCTGGTATGTCCAGGGCCGTCCCTCGCGGATCTCGAAGCAATCCCGATCGTCCGTCGGCCAGTCAGCGATGAATTGTTGGCTGTGGCGTGCTGGGAAGAGCGATGTATCGATGGTCCGTCCAAAGTCGATGACTTTGATGCCCCGGTATTTCCAGCCCCCTTCTCCGGTGGGTTGGTAAATACCAGACAGTGACGGTGCCCCGCCTGGCAGTTCCTCCAGGCGGAGCAGACAATTATCGATTTTAAGGTCTCCATGGATAAAGCCAGCAGCGTGCATGCCTTCCAGAAAACGCAAAAGCTCGATAGTGAAGAAGAAGACCAAAAGTTCATCCAGGCAAGCACCTTGTTGCGAAATACCAGCCGGCCCAGCGCGGTTCACTGCATCCAAAAGCGTACCGTGCGGACAGAGCTCCAGCAGGAGATGTGACTCGTCGCGGAAAGCGTAGAGCGCGTGGGGCGTGATTATCGAACGCGTCAGAGGTGCAGGGAGTGTCCTATGAATTCGTCGAAGGATATGAAATTCCCAAAGATTGCGGGGCTTCACGACCTTCAGCGCTACCAAGGAGTTGTCGTCCCCGTCTTGATTCCCATCAATATCGAGGTCCTCGTCGTCATCTTCACCACCAGATTTAGTGACTTCTCGTGCGGAAAACACGGCGCCGAAACCCCCTTCTCCAAGTTTGCCTGACACCCTAAGTGACTTCCCCTGAAGATTGACCAACATCTCGTCATCATCCGTCGATGCGCCTTTGCCACTCTTCCTTGCCGCCCGCGCTGCAAATCGCTGCAGTCCGTCCAACATCCCTCCATCGTGGGTTCTAAGGTCATGGAAGTCTCCATCTGCAGGGAGAAGCGAAAGGAGAGTTGAAACAATGTGCGAATCAGAGGGAACACAAGGATTAGGTGGTCTGAAGGCAGACACGACAGCCAAAGAGTCCGAAAGACTGAGTGTCCCCGTGCGTTCCTCAACGGGCTCAAGGTCGCCCGATTGAACACTGTCGCGTATGTCGTGATGGTCGTGATGGTCGTCGTCATCCTCCTGTTCGCGCACCTCCCTGGCTAGCTTCTCCGCCGCTTCCAGAGCATAGCGACCGCTTTCCTGCCCTCCACGTTCCCTGCCCTCTCTTTCCTCGCTCAGACCATCTCTAGCTCGCGTCGTACTTGTTGGCGTCGGGAACCCTCTCGTACTAAATTCGAACGTCCGCTCAGTAATCGGAGTCATGACGTTGATGCGGCCAAATCTCCCACCCAGCGGTGGGCGATAGTTCTCCTCGTCCTCGTCTGCAAAACCCTCCTCCTGGAATGCGTCTTCATCTCCGTACACCTGTTCTCCCTGTGCATGTTGATGGTAATCTTCGTCATCATCGAACTGGCTGTCGCTCGACGACACGACCGCGGCCTCTATTTCCGCTTCCGCTTCCGCTTCACCACCTTCATAAGGGTATCCATCTTCACTCTCGGAAAAGCCACTGCGGCTGCCACTGCTAATGGCGTGTCCATCTTCTGCATCAGGATCTCCAGCGGCGTCGCGCAGGTCAGTCTCGCTCGACTCGTCCGTGGAACCCTCCTCGATTATCGGTGGGATCGGCATCACACGTGGTTGCAGTGCATTTAATTTCTTCGTTGAAGCCGGTGTCACTACCGGCTGCGCGTTATCGACGAAGGGTTTGAATGTACCAGTTCCCGTGCTAGCACCGACACCGAGGCTCGCAGCAGATGGAGGCTTCGGTGTGAAAACGCTTCCACCGCCAGAACCTAAAACAGCGTTTTCACCCTGACCTTGGCCCGGTGGACGGGAGAATACTTTGAAAGGTGTTTTTGAGTCAACGAACGGAACGAAGGCCTGAGATGGTGGTGCCTGTCCTTGATTTTCATCTTTTGCATCAGGGCTAACCTTCGTCTGCGAAGGCCGGACGAGGGGCTCCTTCTGGGAAACAGGTGTAAAGGGCTTTGAGAAGACGGGTAAACCTTGTGGCTCTTCCGAGATTGGTTTGAGTACAGACGGTTTCGATCCATTGGGAGGCGATGGTCTTGCAGTGGAAGGATTCGCAGAGACATCTTTGCCTGGAACAACACCTGAATCTTTGAGGGAGAGCGCCCGACGGCTTGCCTCAGGGGTAGGCGCAACGGGAGCCTGTTTAGGTTCGTCGACAAATGGTTTAAACTAGAAACAGTACGAAAAATCGTCGCATAGAAAGTGGAAATATGCGTGAGTGAGACCGGGATAACCTAACCGCAAATGCAAGAGAGCTTACCTTGAGTGAGGGAGCAGGGTTCTCTTTGCGTGGTATATTTTCGTCAACAAACGGCTTGAAAGCTATCAAAAACAACTCTCAAAACCTGTCCCGAAGTTATCCATTTTAATGACTTGCCTGGACCTGGGAGTTTTGCATTTTCTCTTTGAGGTGAGGTGCGAGAAGCTTCCGACTTGGATTCGGGGACAACTCTACGTCCACCAATGGGCTCAATTTTCCGCACAGGTGCGTGCTTGCTACCTGGCATGGCACGTTTGACTGTTTTGTCCGGAGAGTTGTACATGCCAAAGACGTCTGCCAAGGCTTCCTTCGTGTTAATTGTGACAGTTGGTTCACTAACATTGACACTTTTCCGCTTGCCTCCCGCAGCAGTAACGCCCATGTTCCGAGTGCTTCTTGAACCATCGTCGTTGAAGTTCACCTTCACAGAACCAGACGAGGTATCACGCAGTTCCGAGGCGGGCGGCGAACCCCACTTTTTGCCTAGAAGACCCATTGAGCGGGCACGCACTTCCTGCGCCGAATATTCAACGCCAGAAGGTGTGAACAACAACGAGAGATTGAAACGAAGTTTCTCCGGTCGTCTCCCTGGCGCAGGAGGAGCAAGCATAGGTGCATAGCGACCGTGAGCAGGGTTAGAATTACCTGTAGAGCTTGATGGAACAGCAGATATTGATTTCGAAGTCGAGGAAGAAGTCGAGGGTACTGGATCGTGGTTCTTGAATGGATTCCGCCGGAGAGCATCTACTTCAGAATTTCCACTCGACCGAAAAGAAGTCGACTGGTGTTTTGAGGATGGGCGGGACTGGAAGTCCCGGTATCTTTTCTTGAGTCGCTCGATAGGCCGTGCGCTGCGGGCTATGCCGGTTCGAAATACCTTGTCGGCGTCTGTACGTCTGAGTTGGACAGTTAGTTTTCTGCGATGACTGACCAAGTTTCGCAGCGCACCGTCCCTCCTTTTCAAGTGCCAGAGCGTATTCCTCCCACAATAACCCATAGACACACCCGATCTCCTTCTTCACTAAATGCGCATATACGAGAGCGGGTTTCTCGACCATTTTTGCATAGGTACACCAAAGCTTCAGATATCTCAGATCACCGTTATACCGCGCATCATCTTTGAATTTTCTAGTAGCCTCCTCGAGCAGCTGGATGAGTCCTGAGCTAGGATCATTCTCGGGAAAGGTACGCGATGTCCATTTGATGAAATCGTCATACGCGGCGAGGGGATCCTCGTCTTCCTCAAGGGCCTCTGTGATGCTCGCGCGATATTCAGCGCGTTCTTGTTCAAGTCGGGATGTACGCAGGGTGGGCATCGAATGTTGTCAGTCGCTGTCGGTTGTGCACAGGGATTCGGGGAAGTGTCAAGTTGGTCTTTCTTTACAGCCACGCGACGCGTTCAGTCACGTGCAGGAACGGCTTTGACGTACCTAAACAAAGTGGGGTGGTAACTTATCGACTGTGCGTCGTCGACGCAAACGAGCACGTAATTGATGTTCTTTTTGCACGCTCCAAATTTGCCAGCAGCGGATGTTCGTAGCGGCATCGGACATCTGCGTGACTGCGTCACAGAGAAATCAGTGTACAAAAAAATTGTTACTGTAAATCAAATGTAACTCCATGCAGCCAAAAGGCTTTGCTACGCTTGTAACACATGACAGGATGTTAGGATGAACTCACCGAGAGATCTACTGCACCACCAAAATACCAACCTGATATTGACCTGATATATAATGCATAACAACTTGAAGGGCAGGAAACCAACACAAAGCATTCTGAGAACCACAAAGTTTGACCAACTACATGAAGTAAACAACTTAGATAGAGTACACAGGCAAACAACTTCTCCAGAACAAGTCCATGCAGATTGAATTCTGTTTGCTGAGCCCGAGCGAAGTGTCGAGTGACACTTGATAGAGAAACAGCAAAGAGAAAGCAAAGCGAGGGAGATCCCCCGACGACACAAGCCGGTACTGCAGTAGCAGGGTCATCACGCCCCCGGAGTTGCAAGCAGAGCTCGCGAGGGACA
>JBBPRF010000397.1:0-25996 GCA_038092875.1 Lanmaoa pseudosensibilis | reverse complement strand
GATTCGAATATACCGGTAGAAATCACGCAACGATGTCGGTGGATGGAAAGACTGTCTGGACGGTTAGACCAAAACGACTCGCAAACTGAAGAGTCTCACCTGGACGCCTCTCACGTGCTTTCCACGATAAGTCCCAGCAAAGGTCCACCCCTCGTTGGTACCAGTATATGTTTTTGCGACGCTCACGGAGAAATCCTTGAACACCCCGCTGAAGAACTCGAAATTGGCCAATTGCACCGTGTCGATCCTAATGTCGTCACAAAGCTCCACCACCACAAACTGGGCGTCGGCACTACACGGCGAGAGCATGTACTTGTCCTTTTTGGACGAAAGGATTGCCGAGGCGGACTTGGCAGACTTGTGGGTCGTGTGTACTCGCGCAGAACAGTCTAAGTTGGCATAATTGAACCTGTCGATGATGGGTACACGGAAGTGTGGTGGGAGGGTATCGTCACTAGTGAGATATGACAGTTCTGGAGGTAACTGCGCATCTATCGGTGGGACGTCGGTATTCTGGAGGTTGGTTTTGCTTGCAGTATCGCTGTCAGATGAATCCACCTTGGATTTCGCGGGGGCACTCGGCAAACCAGCGTGGAACTGTCTTGACTTCCACTCTTCGAATGAAAGAAGAACGTCTTCGGGTCCTTCTGGAGAGACGATGGTCGGTAGTGGTTTCAAGCAGCATAATGGTGGTTCTGGCTGCTGAGTTCGGTATACGAGGACAATAGCGCGGAACGGGTCGTTGAGCGATGTTGGTTGCAAGGCTGCCACGGCCAGCACTGGTAGAATGGCAAGGCTAATCAAGGACAATGCCAGTAACGTCCTAGGCAACGACGAAAACGAACCCATCTCTCCAAACCCTACGAGGAAGTCAGCTCGAGTGTTGGCATTGGCAAGCAAGTCGTGCTTAGACACGTCGCAATCGTCAGGAATGAAGAAGGCTACACAGCCTAACTACACTTGGGTAAACACTTTTGGAAGCCGAGTCGTGTCCAATTTGGGTGATCAGCATCTGAATCAATCTTGTCAAAAAATAAATCAAAGACCTATGATCATGCTAAAGTTCATTACGTTCTGGGGATAGTTGAAACCTCGACAAACTGAAAAAGACCAGAAGAATAAAGCTCTCAAATCTCACGTTAGACACGATGGCAACAGCACACTATTTGGGTAGCAGGTGAGATTATCACTGAGGCGGAAGACAGGAGATGCGGGTAGACAACAAATATCATAATCGTATCGCGGTTTCCTCTATCTACGTCGTTGACCGTAGCACTGCCACTTCAGCACTAAAGGGAACGTCAGTTGCCGCAACCAAATTCAGCTTGACAACACGACCTACTCCAACAATTTCACCAGCCCTTGTATGCATAATGAGGGCCACAATAAGACCTAACATAGTCCGTTATGAGAAAACAACTGAATAAACCGATGGAACATACCGTAAAGCCCCAGTACTTCAGCGAAGATGAGAATCAAAACCTACGTGGCAAGTCAACCCGAAAGAAAAAGTGACATGCACAAAGGACTAACCATTCCAACAAATAGCCGTGGTTGCTGTGCAGTGCCCCTCACACCTGCATCACCGACAATCCCGATAGCAAAACCAGCCGCGAGACCAGCGAGGCCGACGGAAAGACCAGCACCGAGGTCAATGAAACTGGATGCAAGAGACATAGACGAGCCGACTATAACCCGGAAGTCAATCGACATGACGGAACAAAAGGCAATAATTGAACATACGTGAGCTTGAGATAAGGACCGAAACGACCAGACCGTAAATCTGTATTACATGGTACTCGTTATCATTTGTACTAAGGACAACAAATAAGGGGCACAAACCGCAATGATACCAGCCATGATAACTGGGATAACACATCTCATCACGAGGTCAGGTCGAAGGACACCCATGGCGGAGATACCGACACCAGATTTGGCGGTACCGTAACTAAGAGTTGGTCAGCTCGAGTGCGAAAATTTTACAACAAACTCATACGAACCTGGCCCCAATACCTGCAGAAAAGAGGTAGGAAAGAATGGATAATGAATGAATAGCTTATGATTGAAAATGTTCATTTCTTACAAGTGAACACGATCGCAGAGGTGCAGCCCTACAGCACATTTCAACATTAGCTCCCACAAGCACTTGTTGGTACTCACCATGGCACCGAAGAAAGGAGCGTATACAGGGCAAAGGTCGGACATTTCTGTAAAACTGCGAGAAGACGAAGGCGGCGGGAGGGCTCAATAGCGTGGCTGGTGTCTGACTCTGAATTCAACAATCACTACGAAAAGACGCAGCCGGAAGTAACCGAGCGGAGAGTGAATCGCAATGGTGGCAAAGAAACCCAATTTGGTTTGTTTGGCAAAGCCGTTAGAAATAAACAAACGCCTTCCCGAAATGAGGTAGCAACCAACTCAAACATCTTGGCGGTGTCGACAATAGGTTTGGGCTATTAGACTGTTCAGAACTTGAGATCTGATATAGTTGTTTCTCTCCTAAGATGTCTGCTTGTCTACGCTTCACTCGAAGGGTAAGCCCACACCCGTTCTTTTGATGCGAACTGCATCTCTACATGCAGGTCTGGAAGTCCTTCATTGACAATAAAGGTTGGCCCAATTATTTGCGGAGTATATATATTTCTAAACGAAACATCAAGGACATGATGCACAATGTTTTCCGAATGTCTGTAAATTCGCTCCCACAGCCACCATCATTGCTGATTATATCAAATGACAGCTTGTTATAACCCGGGCTGCTCCCGGCCTCGTCGAGACAAAACTCAGAATAGAGTCATATAATAGTGCGCATTCCCCTCGTCTAACGTTCGCAACGGATCACTCAGTGTCATGCTTAGTCAACAGAGTCGGGGTGCGTTCATCCAGCTCACAATGACGCTTTCGGTGCTGACACTCGGGATACACTAGACTGTTCATGGTGGACTGATCATGTCACTGACAGATACCCTGGGGTCGTTGGCCGTCGCCTCCAAGGGACAGTATATGACAGGCGTTTCAACGGACGTCAGCACTTCGTTCGTCCGACCCGCCGGTAAAGTTGGTGATGTTCTGAATGCAACGGCGACGATAACTGCTTTGGGTACGAACCCTTGCGATTGATGAACTTGGATAGTTCAGAATTTATGTTACCAGGGAAAAACTTGGCTTATACCCGTGTAGACTTCACAAACGAGAGTGGTGACCTGGTTGCGTATGGAAGTGAGTATCTGTGCTTGTTACAATATAAATATTGTTTCTGACAGTAACTCCACACAGCCCACACGAAGTACGTGGGTAAATCGTCGTCGGACCCGGTAGGGTGTTGTTTCCCAATCTCTACTGTGCTGGCTTATTGACATATCAACAGAACAACGTGAAATTCTCCGAAGATGGCGAGAAAGTTATAGAGGGTTTGGATATTGAATAGATGAGCTCCCCCCATCGTTCAATGGACGCACTACTGTGTTGTTTTCGCAACATAACGGACATAACAACACAAGCGCCCATAGTTCCTGATGTACAGTAGACTCCCTCGCACACGTACAATTTCACAGATCTACTTGCTACGCTACACACGGATTTACGCTCTATCGTGATATTGTCACCATATGGGCGCACCGAAGAAGCTTCAATCACAGGTGCATCATGAACCTAGACGTAACAGGCATGGAATTCGAAGCAGTCACCACTCGGTCCCCAGTAGCAACTCGGAGGAATTCCGACACGAATACAATATACCAAAATCCTACAAGCCAATCGTCAATCTGCTCGCTTCCTTCTCGAGAGCCTCACCATTGATCTTCCGAGAGGATGCGATGAAGAAATCGACCTGCATGACTGTGATCGCAAAGCTCTATACATGTGTATGTGTGGAACAGTATCCAGACTCATCGCTCTCTTTTGCGGTGGGTAGTATCGTACTCACCCATCAACATCTATCAGATTGGATGTTGCCGCATCCATAAATTTAACCGGCCCTCGGAGTGCTCTTAAAGTGGATCAGAACTGTGTCTTTAAGCTTGTTTCTGTTAAGAATATATTAGTGCAGCTGGAGAGTTGCCAAGTGACAACATCACAAACCGTCTTCGTAGTTGGGGCAAATCCCTTATTCTGCTTAGGGAACCGAATGATCCAGTTTTAACAACCAACTTGGAGATTATGCACAATAGAACGAATCACCCCTCTCAGAGAAGCTGAGCTGGGGTGTTTACTGGCCCCGGTGTGGGCAATAACCATATAACCCTGTCCGTTAGTTGATATGATATGCCTGAGTAGAGCATTATGGACACAATCCGCCCAGACTGAACAGCGACCATCAAAGTCTGCGGATCAGACAGATTGAACCGCAACTCCCACATACGCGCATCATCGCCGAACACACGTCCTCCACCCACTCCCTTCCCAACCCTTAACAAACTCTTCTTCCGAGAACCTCTCCACAGCCCACCGCCTAGCCCTCTCTCTATATCCTCGTTCAGTGGCAGCACCCATTGTCAGAATCTACCGGTCGAAGAGGCAGTATCAGTACTCATACTCATGTGCGCCACGAGGAGACGGTAGAGACGGAATCATACCTCGTGCATAGCCGTCGCGAAGTCGCCCGGTGTGCGTGCATGGAAGCCAGTAGGCTGTGACTTGTATGGTACGACAATGTCGTTAAGCGGACCTCCGGAGGCATGGGTAAGGGGGATGAGGCCTGCGGCCTAATTACCACAAAAAACGTGGTCAGCACGCGACTGTTCTCGTTAGGCTGTGGGAATCTGCACTGCTTACCATGAATTCGACGACATTGATTCCAAAGTGTTCATCGATCATCGTACTAAGACCGATGCTTGAACGGGAAAGCCAATCGAGCATGTCAGGGTAGGCGGCGTTTACCACGAACGAGACTTGGTTCTGACACGGAGGGTCAGTGAAGAAAAACATCTTTGCCTGCACAATCCGTATACCCGGATGTCTAACTCCTTTGCCAAGGCACGCAAAGAGTCAACCCTATCCAAATCATCTTGATGCCGCGCACCACCGAGCAATACAAGTCGAACAGAATCCGGGTTTGAACCCACTCCTTGCGTCTTGTACTCGGGATGGTCCATCAGAAGTTGTGCAAACGCACGAAGCTGTGTTGGAAGATTCTTCTCTGGCCTAACCATGATTGAACACATTTGTCCCTGTCCTTAAACAATGATCTACGTACCGAAACTGCGCAACACTGAGAATGATCCGCTCTCTGCCTTGGAGGGAAAACTTGGCCATCTCTCGCGTATCGCAGGGGGGATATACGATCTCAGGTTTGACCTTGTCTGTTTTGTTACCACTCCCTGAACCCGGTCCATCTACACCGCACATTAGCAGTCGAACGGCTGATCCGGAAAGAAAAAGTTTTATGAATAGCAGAGGAGTCACTCGATGCGCCCACTGGATCACTGGGCCGAAGTGTTCGTGTGAAATAATAGACGCAATGTGGCTGCTTGTCCATGACGAGTTGACCATCAAGAACTGAGCGTGCGAGAGAGATAGGGCATAGTAGTACATCGTAAGACGATAATAACTATCTCGATCATTGAGATTGGTGCATATCCGTGATGAAGTACTCACAGACGCTTTGCTCGCATTTTCCATGATTCGCCCTGGACACGGGCGAGCATGTCGGTAGATATGGTTGGGTAATGAACGTATGCTCCGATAGGAACGGAAGCCCTCGTAAGCCAAGCTACAGCTGGGAAGGTAAAGGCATAACCCATAGTATCTGAAGCCGCGGGAAAGTTGATGTAAGGAAACACACAGTGACTCGTAAGGGTCCAACGAGTTAGAACCTACCAATGTAAAGGTCTGGAATGAACATCGACATCGCCTCCCATACGAGGTACATAGAACCGAAGCTCTGGCCCAGGATGGTAAACCTAGGCCATCGTGAACCCTCGACTAGACTCCTCGACTTCAGGAATATGAAATGAAGTGCGGACGGTTCAAGATTAATCGCAAAGCGAGTCTAGTACCATGATTGCTGTCATGTGATGGGGAAATGAGGTGGAAACAAAAACTATCTGACCTTTACTTTTTCAATGATTTCTTGTTTCGAAGCATCGGTGTCGCCAGAGTAGACAGCACAGATTATGTCCTTGTGCTCGCGCTGTATATGGGCAACGGCAGTCCACAGAACCCGCTCACCGCCACCCCCTGCATTACTTGGGGAGTTTTCGTGAGTTGTCCGCGGGCTTTCCACCAGTACAGCAAGTCCCAAAAGCGCTACACTCACCAATAAGGATGGAAGAATCCAACAAACTTGTAATTTGTTGCTTCAGTTACTTTAACTCCCAACTCCCTGAGGATGGCCTCACGGGCACGAAATGATCTTGACCATAAAACTTTGGTGTACGCTGTGTAAGAGAGTGTGGACGCAACCAGGCAAAAAGCAAGGCACAGCAGGAGCAAGGTGGCGCTCATTGGAGCCCAAGCAATGAACTCTGGACAGGTATCGTATGCTCCCTGCTTACCTTGCCTGACGTCGAACCTCTATCAGATTCGGAAGTTGTGGTCAACGTGGAGTCCGCACGAGTATGCATCAGTGTATTGCTTATGTAATATACCTTGTCGTGCCCTCTGGCCTTTTCCTTTTCCACAGCGAGCGAGCAGGCTGAGCGAGTCAAATTGGCGAGTAATCGTCGCGCGCCCACTTGCTGCAGAGACCTTTAGGTCCTGCTTATCCGCGTGGCTGCGCTGGACAGCATTGCTTCCATTCTGCCACATGGTTTCGGACAGTGGTTGTACGTGGTTTTTGCCACGCAAGGGCGAGCCAGGGTGGGCGGAGCGCCACCCAATCAGACCTCGTATGGCTGTTCGCCTTTTCTCCGATACACCCGATACACCCCACAATCATTCATATGCTGACTTTGCGCAAAGTCGTTGCCAACTTCTCACTTGGCGGGTAGCCCCAGGCTTCCTAAAACCTTCAAAGGTGAGTTGCTGATCCGGGAGGATTGCAAAACACAGGTATCGTGGCACTCTTCTCCTCGTGGGCCGACAATTGCGGGAGTTTCACAGTCCTTACCTTTCTTGTCGTCTCGCGGGATCCCGCTCAATGGTCGCCGACCCTCCAGTGCTTTCGTTTTTCGGCAATTGTCCCGGTGAATTTACTCTGGTCTCATTCGTTGATTAAAAATAACTTTGATGGTGCTCTGATTGTGTAAGTATCTGGTGCCTTACGGCCTCCTCGAGGCTGCCCCGTTCTCATTGCCACCCTCAGCACTCTACTGAAATGATCCTCCTCGACTTCGACTCGGAATGATCGGAGTATATCGGAATGTGGAGGCAAATGTTTCCATTGGTTCGTGGATGGGGCGATGCAAAACCACGGACGGACCCATTTATTGATCGATTAAGCTCAGTGCCGCCACTTGCTCTCAGTATTTAACTTCATCTGTCCATACTCGGCTTCTGGTCATCATGACTCCTGCTCTCGTCCGCCTGCATAACGTCAAACTTGGCGAACCGTCTATATCTACCTTTACTCATGAAGCTGAAGCGATGCCTGTCCAATCCCCATTATACTCCAGATCCATTCAGGACAACAGTAGCAGCGGCAGTGGAGGCGTAGAAGAAAACACTATAATCTTCATCGTCGTTGGTGTAGGTTGGTCGTGTTCATTCATCGTACCTCGTTGGCTTGTTCGACGATGCGTTATTCGCGTCGCCTCACGACATGGTCGTCGTGGCCAAGGTTGCATTGCACACCGTCATTGATGTATGCTCCGAGCGATAAGTTCTCGTGTTTCATTGTGAATCTTCTGTTGGTTATGTTCCATATGAGCAGTCCTGCAGCACCTCTTCACTCAAAACCTCACATTCTACCACCGAGGTTATCTGGCTAACGCTTTTCGTCCCCCCCACAGTCTGTTTACTCGTGATTCTGACTGGCTTCTACTTCGTGAGTCGCCCACGTGCTGCGCCCGACGCTGCCCCGAATGTCCCTAGTTCGCACCCGCAACATTCCCCTATCATCCATTCACCTCGTCCTCGGTGCGAACGCGACATGAGCGAAAGGTGGAAGATTTGGAAAATATGGCGGCATACCAGTAACACCGACCCCCCCACTACTACCGATACGCCTACTTCACAGGTGTTCTCCCCAGCTACGATCACCAGGCCATCCCGGATCATACCTGCCAGAGGTAGTTCGAAAACCTATCCTCCGATCGTACCACGGCCCTCACAGGCTCGCCGAGTCACCTCTCTTTCAGTAACCACCTCCTTCTCACACTCGCACATCACTCAAGAAGATTTGAATAACTTTCGTCTTTCCGCGTATGACCTCGATGGCGATCTGGAGACAGAGATGCTTAACAGTGCCAGGGATGACGTCTGGCCGGGCCATATTCTAGCTATGGAGGAGGGCTGTGGAAGTGTGGGCATTGATGAAGCCACAGAAGCACGGGGCAATGCTACCCCCATCATCGAGGGCAGTGTTGAAGGTTACGTTTCCTGCGCAGCCCAATGGAGGGGTGGTGATTACGAGAATTCGGGCGCTTGTCCAACCGTGGCATCCGGGAGCAACGGCGATGAAGGAGACGTGATCGAGGTCGATAGGATGGCTATGGGGAGACAAGCGTTGCAATGACCTTGCGGACGTGTCACGGGCACCGATGAGTAGCTATAGTTCCGCTAAGATATCGCTCGGGAGGCTGTGTGATTCCCAAACAACGTAACTTAATTTTTTGTATTCAACGTGTTGGTCGGTTCACTGCGTGGACGACGATAGCTTCTGATCAATCCTTCGTCCGAGTCTTCAATACTCTTTTTTTCTTCTGCCGCTTCTGTAATTTGTCAATCGCTCATAACCACAATCTATCCGTAACGGTGAAAAGCAATTTCGATTCTTGCCTTCGAAACGTCTAAAAGCAATCTATGTATGCAGTTCGCGTCCTGGCTGACTTGCTAACCGGGTACACGCGGAGTCCGGACGAGTATTAATGGTCGCAGGTTGCATTTTGTGAAGGGCGTGCGGGGTTTGCCAACTGGCACTCGGGTTGCGTGGTTCTCGGACTGCCACATGCCATTGTATGCCGCGGGCCCATGTTCTCAGCATAAACCCAGGAAAGCATATCACCACTTTGGTCACCATCGAAGAAATGTGCACACTGATTGTTGTGCAGCCAGCCTCGGTGGCACGAAGAAATTCGGCACGCCCAAGACGTAAAGACGACGCCAGGAAGATTACCTCGATGGTTGGGCATCGAAGCCCCAAGTAAAACACCACACTGCTCACCACTGGTGTTGGAAAATGCCTGAGAGATTTTTCCTTGGACAGTTTCAGGTTGGAAGTTTGATGACTGTCACAACAGTATACAGGAAACAGTCAACGCTGTCAAGCTGAGGCCTTGCTCACCTCCACGGTAGTAGTCAGGGGATTCCCATAAATGGAAACTTTCCCACCTTCACTGATTAGATCGAAGGCAATGACGATCAACTGGTAAGTATACAACAACTACCGCTACTATCATCATCTATGCCCGGATCCAGTAGTAAAAGACACGCTAATTCTCCCGCATCCCATGACAACCGACCATCAAAACGCGCCAGGACTGCCTCAAAAAACGCGTTAAACAAGTTAAAGAAAGGCAAGAAACGCGACAGAAGGTGAGTTCAAGTTTCATTACCTACTGTGATGTCTAAGGCTGGCCTCAACAGGGAACAGACATTCGACAGTGAGAATGGATCGGACTCTGATGGCTTTGTGGCGTCAGAGCGTGGCCCTGAGTCGGACGTCGAATATGGGATCCCTCTCAAGGACCTGAGGGCTGCTGGGCGCACTATTGCCCGGTGCTGTGACATGTTCTGCGACATGAACAAAGCCATTCATCTGGTGATGTTGTCCAGACAGGAAGAACAGGTCGCCAAGGGAGAGGGCTATCCAGAAGATGAAGATGGACGCCGAGCCAGAAAGGAAGCTCTTGACCGCATGTAAGCCATCTGACTCATTTTACGTGCTCATCATGCAACCAGGTACCAGTACCCCGAGAATGCTCGCGCGGTACAAAAAGGTTTATTCTACTCTCATGCGCGAGATTCCCGGCATTAAGACACTCACTGACGACCCCTCACGTGCATCGACGCTCAAGATAGTCCTCAAAGAGGTACCTATATGCGCATATATCGAACTTTTAAGCATCAGCTCAAGCATCCCCAGATCAATAAAGCTATGAACGATATTAGGAGCAGCGATTCTTGGGGACTGCGCGAGAATTTACTAGCATATATCCTTCAAAACCCCAAAGTCGACACTATGAAACCCCCCATCAATGCTAACACAACGAAATCGAAACTGGGCCTCAATCACGTGCAACTCGCTGGATATCTCTGCCCTGTCGAGTCCGTCACAGCATTTAACAAGAACGCCGAGGAGTTAGTATTGTTTTTACTCGTCATGAGTACATGGACGCTCACTACGATCCAATAAACTAGGATGCGCAAGGAACTTGTGAATGGAAAAATCGACATGTCAGCTTCCGAGCTGCCGGCATTTCTATGGGAGGACAACGGAGCGAAGTACAATGATCAAGACATGTATTCTGGGCCTTTTCATGGATTCTATCTCGAACGTGGTAAGTATTTCTACTTGTGATTGTTCCAACTGACTCCGGCTCTGCCAGGTTGCTAGGCATGTTTTTACAGGTCCATCTACGGCTCATGGCGGTGACCCACGTGGGTCACGTTCTTGCAATGCGGTTCTCCATAGCATGGAGAAGGTTGAGGCAATACATATTTCTTATGCCGCGGTCTTGGTAAGCCTCGTCGAGGTTGCTCCTGTATTGTAAACACTGAACATTCGGATTACAGGCGCGATTTTTGATCAGCTCTCAGTTACGTTGGGCGGAGAAGGATGGTTGCTTCAATTACCGCAAATTCTATTACACCATCGTGAACCTCATTGACGAATGCGCGGACGTCAAGTGGAAAGAGGACCTTTTAAAACATTACAATATGTATGTTCCTGTTTCCACGGTACTGGCGTATTAATTTCCTATTGTGTCAGGCTTCTCTTCCAGAACGAAGACGGTCGGGGTTCCGACTTGACGGGTGCGGGTGATGAAGCACCTGCGTCTACATCAAAATGCGGAAGCTTTCTCAGTCGTATGCGAGCACAAGCAGCCGCGCGTGCTACCCACACCGTCAAGTGACATCCGCCCCTCCCTCCTCCAAAGTCCTACACGTCCGCCACCCTTGTTACATGGTCTTAGCTAGCCGTTTAGACTCGAGCCACTCCCAATATCGTGTCTCTGTCGGTGGGTCCGACTCAGTTCATGTACAATAAATGGTGACTGTCATTTTCTTGCGCAACTGAGAGAACCTCGCAACGACCTGGGTGGAAAACTTTCCGATCGTTCCTCTGTTCCGGGTGTAAGGCTTTAGAGCTTTAGTAATCAGGATGATCCGTGTGAGATTAAGTACTGTTATGTTTGGCTTTCCGCAGTGAATATTTGAATGTTCAGTCGTCGCCGAACAAGACCCAAGTTAGTAAACATGTGCAAGCAGCCAAACATAACAGTACTTAATCTCAGCACTGTAATACATTGTGCATAGAAGAAGAACAATACCCCAACCAAGAATTTTATAAGACGTAGAGACGAACCTAGACGCCGATGTGGATGAAGACAATCTTTTGTTCGAACGGTATCCTAGGGTCCTTCTGCAGTTTCTGGGTCGCATGGTGTAGAGCGAGCACTGCTCGCTTGCTATCCCACCGACCCGACTTGTCAAACATATTCTCATAGAAGGTAGAAACCATGCGACATACGACCGTGTCGTCCACCGCCCACATCGTGCCGACAACGCTACAAAATCCAGAGAACTGCATCGCTGCAGCCAAATGTATAGACTCGTCCGGCGTCCACTCGTTGTATTCTGCCGTGCGACAAGCTGAAAGGAATGCAAATTCTGGGTCTTGCAAGTCTGCTTGGATGATCTGCGTGACGTGCAAAAATCCATCGTGTAATTCGAACGAAGAGGAGAACGGCATCTCTTGGTTTGAGTGTCCGTGACATGCGAGGTGAATCCGTTGATGACGACGAAGTTCCTCCAACATGATCTCGACCGTCGCTTCACTGTTTACCAGTTCTTTGAGTGGCCCTACACGTGAGACGCGCTCGGCCACAATCTTGATCTCCTCCATCACAGAGGGAAGTGAGGTATTGCCTTTGCTTGGATGACCAACGACAAGGAAACATTGTTCATCAACTGCCCGTCCTTTTGAACTCCGTCGGGCACGTAGCAGTGCCCCCAGGGTCGGAGTGTAAGACGAAAGGTACATGTCAGACAAGTTCTTTCTTCCTTGCAGGTATGGACCCGCAGCATGCAGAGGAAGTGCTGTGAAGTCGCCAGTCGGACACCACCAGATTCGCTTTGAGGGCAGCTGAGCCTGAGAAAGCCTCTGAATGATGGGGTCAATAACAAAGGTCCATAAATCGTGAACGACGTCGAGGACCACTTTGCGGCGTTCGTCGTTGGATGCTTTGGAACTGTGATCATTTATGGCCCGAAAGCGAGATGAAAGTTGGCCCACGTGCTCCTTTTCGATGCTGAGTGGAACGTGGATGGGATCCGCGTTATTTCCAGGCACAATCAACGCGTCACAGCTGTACTTGCTCGCGTTCACGATAATGATCTGGCCACCCTTTGCAGCCTTTTGCAGGTCTAAAAATGGGGAGGGAAGCAGGAAGCGATCGAGGCCAGGGATAGCACGAATACGCTGAACCACCTCCTCCCACCGTGCCGAAAGCTCACGTATTCGCATAATTTCCTTCTCAGGGTCGGAGTCTCCGGCTTCCACGTCCTTGCGAAGCTGTAAGCTCAGCTGCACGAATTTCCGCGCGAGTGCTTCGTCCAGTTTTTCAAGATCTTTTAGAGGAGTTCGAAATCGTGAGAGCTGAGCCCAGAGGATCGAACGGCCTTGTTCCAGCATTTCAACCGCTGATGCTAACGCTCCATGGCGCACGGCGCACGAGAATGCATCGACAGCGAGAGTCGAAACGTTCGCTTTGAGAACGTTGTGCCGTTGCGAGACAGAAGTTGTGACGGCGAGAAGGCGGTCGAGCAACGCCAGGGCAGTTCTATAAGCATCCAGAACAGAGGGATGTTTGAACCTCTCGGCATTCTCAGCCCACGACTGTGCCGCATTCAACGCCTCGCGCGTGACGCCGTAGGACATCATGCGGGAGATCTTAGAGTATTGCAAGAAGGCTTCATCTATCGTGGATTGCTCTCCTGCATCATGCACGACACACCATCAATCGTCAGGGACACTCGATTCGAGGGCGCACTCTGACCTTTCATTATCAGCAGCTCCCCGAGCTGACGAATAATCACGGGATAGCCTTTGTGACCTGGGTGGCAATGTTGCAGAGTTGATCGACAAAGGTCAATGGCCTCGTCCTGATCGGACTGCAGGCCACATAGCTTAAATCGGCTGTGAAGGCTCTCGGCAAGTATGCCAACATTCATGATCTGTTCGGGACTCGATGACAATGCAGCCCGACATAGACTAATGGCTTCCTCGAGGTCTGATAGTAAGCCCTCCCCCTGGAATCGAGAGTGGAGGCACTCAGCAAGACCGCCCAGTGAGAGATGCCTGTCCTGGTTCCCGGGAGGTTGAAGTTCTACAGCCGCCCGATTGAGTTCAATGGCTTCATCAAGGTCAGACATCGAGTGCAGCCGCTGAAATCGATGGTGAAGGCTTTCAGCAAGGTTTATGAGAGACATGGGCCTTTGTGGATGGCCCCCTTCACATATTCCCAGGGAGATTCGATTGAGGTCAATGGCGTTGTCAAGATCCGTCAGCAGACCTTGCTG
This sequence comes from Lanmaoa pseudosensibilis, assembly GCA_038092875.1. NCBI lineage: Eukaryota > Fungi > Basidiomycota > Agaricomycetes > Boletales > Boletaceae > Lanmaoa > Lanmaoa pseudosensibilis. The sequence continues at coordinate 12,154 of JBBPRF010000397.1, read as the reverse complement.
ATGATACCGGGTTGTAAGGCAGCCGGCGAGATTACTGAGAATTACAGGTCTGACGTGATCTTCCGGAGGAAAAATTTCAAGCGCAAAGCGATTTAGTTCGATGGCCTCATCGAGATCGGACAACAAGCCCTGCTGCTCAAACCGGATCCAAAGGACTAAAGCGAGGTTGGTGAGAGACGTGACCCGTTCTACATGCCCAGGAGGACGAAGCTTCAGGGCAGTTCGATGAAGGTGAATTGCCTGATCAAGCTCGGGTAGAGAGCCCCCCTGCTGAAATTTTGACCACAGGTCACTGGCAACGTGGGAGAGAGACCTGGCCCTTTCTGGATGCCCGGAAGGGCGAAGTTCCAGTGCAGTGCGATGAAGCTCGACGGCGCTGTCAAAATCAGAAGGCAAGCCTCGTTGCTTAAACCGGGCTAAAAGGCAGTCCGCAAGGTTGTCGAGAGAACAAGATCTCTCCGCATGATCGGGGGGATGAAGCTCCAAGACAGATCTACGGATTTCTATGGCATCATCAAGGTCCGACAGCAGACCCTGACGCAGAAACCGGATGAGACGACCGAAGCCGGTGGAGTCCAGAGACCACGATCTCGCTGGATGCCCGGGAGGGCGAAGGTTGAGTGCCTCTTGGGCCAGATCAAGGGCGTCATTAATGTCAGAGACACTAGGACCATGCAAATGAAACAGGACCATAAGGCATATGGCGAGCTGGGAGGCGCATAATGACCTGTCCACGTGGCCTGGGGAACAGAGATCCAGCGCAGCTCGACTCAACTCCGTGGCCTCGTCCATGTCAGATTCCAATGTCTGGACACTCCGCAAGGCTCGGAAGAAGAGGCTAAGAGAAAGATAGCTAAGGGATCTAGGCCTGTCGGGATGTCCTGGAAGACAAAGCTCCAACGCTGCTCGACTCAGCTCAATCGCCTGGTCGATATCAGAGAAGGAACCTCGGTGCCGAAATTGGTATTGGAGGGAGAAAGCGTGGTTATTCAAGCATCTATGGCGATCTGGATTTCCAGGAGGACAGAGCCGCAAGGACCCTCGGCTCAGGGAGAGCGCCGCGTCGAGGTCAGTCTCTCTGCCCCGCAGCAGAAAACGACCATGAAGACTCTCAACGAGGTCATTGAGACACTGTGAACGTTGGGGATGGGATGAGGGATAAATGTCGACTGCTGCACGGTATTGCTCAATCGCTTCATCAAGATCGCAAGGATTATAAAAGTGGCAGAATCGCCTCGATAGCGCACTGGCAAGACCGAAAAGTGCGGTGCACCTGTTTACGTCACCGAGAGGACAGTTATCGAGGAATGATCGAGTCTGCTGCACGAGGTGATTGAGGTCATGTTTGTTCGACATTTAGACGAGAGCTGATCAATAAGGTGAACAAGCTGATCTCAAAATTGAATGGAAACACCCACAGAACACGATTTCGCACGTTCAGGCTTGCGTTCTGTGACGCGGCGCCGTACGGGGTAGACGAAATGCGAGGATGGTGACTTGTGAAAGATCTTCTATGAAGAAGACTGTGAGTCCGTGAGTACAGTATGTACTTAAGTCCTGGTGAATGTCAGTAAGAAAGTACTACTAGCACGTGTAAGTATAGCTCACCACCAGTCGACACCAGTCGAGTACCCTATACGGGTCGTCCAAAGTAGAAAACGGCGGTCGTTTTGAGGGTGTGTTGGAGGTGGTTTTGGAAGCAGTCTATGTGAACTAACCTGGCAAAGGCTCCGCTTGGTAGTCCGGATGTCGATCCGTATGAGATTACGTAAACCTACCCTAAGCCACTTTCTCCCTCTACTTACACCTCATCGACGCGAATGTCTACTCATGAGCGTCCGTTGATAGGCTCCGTTTTAGAGCGCACGACGCCTCGCACAACGTTTGCGCCGTCTTCTAGGTTCACTGGGACGCCAGGAAGAGGCTTCCCAACCGTACAGCATCGATTCAAGAGCGCCTTTGCACGTGCACGGGATGAGGCAAACTTGAAAGGCAAGGTCGGAGACCCGAGGCGGACTGAAGTACCTTCTGTCGTGTTAGATAAACCGCAAACCCACCCGCCCGTCGCACCAACAGTACCAATCGTTGACCCGAAACCCATCCCAACCGATACCGATGCCATCCGTCGCCAGATCCACGAAGAGAACGCGCGCACGATCGCACGCATGAGCGGAGACGAAATTGAGCAGGAGAAGCGTGCAATTTTGGAGCAGCTGGGAGATGGTACGGAGCAATTGCTGAGGCGCGTTCAAGAGGCACGACGGCGGAAAGTGGCAACAGAGATGCAGGCCCGGACCCAGGCGGAGCTGGAAGAGCAAGCTGCGCAAGAGGCTCAAGGAAGGGTTGAGGCCATGATAAACGACGATGATGCTCGTCAGCCGACTGAACACGACCATGACCACGAACGCGTAGCGCTCGTTGTTTCCCCTACCCCGCGTCGCGCGTTGCATGGTTTAGCCACCAAATCAGGCGTTCTCAGAGTCAAGAGTCTCGAGAATATAGGACGATCAGGTAAGCTCTACCGTGGTCGGTGGTGACTTGCTCTCTTACTGGCAACTCAAACGTCCAGTGCCATCGCCCTTGCCTGCGATGAGCAGCACGCGTCCCTCCAGCCGGACGGGTCGCAAATTGCGCTTCGCAGAGGTCACCCCAGATGACGTGCACGTGTATGAATCAGCGCCTATATCGCCCAAACGAACCGTCCTCGCACTTCCACCCCCACCGGACACGAAAGACAACTCGATCGTGTCTCTAGGCACGTTTAAAGATGATGCTATTCCATCCAAGCGACCCCACCCAAGCGACAGTCCTGCCGAAGCTCAATCCATACGCGTCCCCAAAGACGACGGCGAGCCAGATGAGGGTACTCCTGAGTATATACGTCGACGATACTTTCCAAACGTACCCGCCAACGATCCAAGCCTGGCATGGATGGAGGTGTCCCCCAGAGAGACCACTGATCCATCTGCTCCTCGATTCGATCTTCACGGTGTCCCAATATCAGCATCCCTTTCTGCCTCGTTACCGTCCCATCTGGGACTCCATCATCACGCTGACGGTAGTCGTGCCGGATATACCATCGACGACATATTTCTCCTGGCCCGATCTACCGTTCCTGCGCAACGGGCTTCAATGCTTGGGATCTTAGCCAGGATTGCACATCGTCTAGGTCTGCAAGCGCGGCATTCTGATAGCGCAGAGAGTACCATCGTGTTCGCTGGTCAAGAAGGTGAACTTCGAAAGCGTATCCTGGCCGCTGGCTTGGCCGCCATCGACCAGATCGGAAGCCTCGGTGCGCAAGCGGTCGAGGTCGTGTGGGAATGCCTTGTGGAGTGGGATGGAACGAAGAGTGAACTGGAGGGTGTAGAGCTCGCTCTTGCTCCAGACGTCGTCTCCTCGTTACAGCTGGATTATTTCCTGCCTCGGATCACGAACGTGTTGTCGCACGCCGCCCTTCCTTCCGAATCACTCGCGCAACTGCTGGCCGTCGTCCACTGGCTTGCTCAGCAATCCAACCAAGTCGCGGATGTGATCACTAATACCTCTCGTCTCGTCCCGACAATCCTCAACACGTTTGTCCTGACACCCATTCTGCCCAGGGAAGACTCTGTACCGCCTAATCCCCTCGCACTTCAGTTGCTGATCACCCTCGCCTCTGCATCACGTTCGAACGCATTAACACTACTCGACCCCACAGATGCGCTGCTTCGTTTCGTCACCCTCCTTCCACCTTCGTCACCCTATTCGCCTGCCCTCGCTATCACGCTTTTGACGTACACACTCCGGTTCTACACTACCCTATCCTCGTATGGTTTCTACTCTCATATTGCTACCACGGCTTCTCAAATCTTTACTACACTCGCTTCATACATTCTCTCCAGTCCCTCGTCCCCTCATGAAAGCGCCAACGCGTCTGATTCGGCGTCCAGACAACTCCGTATAGCCTGGGTGTCCCTCGTCGAAGCATGGACTGTCTGTGCGACGGATCCACACGCGACGAGTCCGCCACACGAGATACTCTGGAGCCAAGTGTGTGCCTGGGGATGGGTAACGGACTTGCGAAAGCTTAGGGATGGACTAGGGGGAGAGAGTTCAGACTGGTCAGTCTACGCAGCGCTATGGGACGCCGAAGCTGCGTGGCTTGAAGGCGCACGGATCAATGGGATCAAGGGCGGCGAAGAAGAGCGAGAAGAGGCGCTGCAAATTTTCAGGAGGACCTTTGCAGCTAATGATGGGACCGAATTTATGATCGTGCGCCGCGCGCTGGACGCGGTGAATCGAGATCTTGGGGACGGGGGCCCGACTACGACCCACGATGGAGAACGTGTGCTAAAATCGCTCTCAACCGCGTGTAGCGTCCTTGCTTCTGCGCTCCGTCTATGGCTAGCCTGTCTCCCACTTCCCAACGACGGCGCACCGCTGTCCACACCTCCTTTTGCGCTCCCGTTGAGCGACCTCTCGGCGCTCTCTGCAGTACTCGTCAAACACCCGATCTGGTCCCTTCCTTCGACGCTTGGTGCTACACATCTGCAGGTGTATCTACGTCCCCTGACGCACTTTGTTGTCCAGTTTCATCGTGTCTCGCGGCATATCCCTGGTACGACCCCCCAGCTATGGTTCGCCCAGGCTCTCGTCTTCCTGCCTCGCCTTCTCCCAGGGGACGAATCTCACGCACTTGCCATGCTCGATGCGTTTTTGCTCGTCACGCCGCAATTCATTGGCATCGACCCAGCAAGGCTACCCCAGGTTATCCACTTGGATGTGCTGCGACCGTTTTTCGAGTACGCGGTGTGGCCTGAAAGGGAGGTATATGTAGCACCACTTCGACCGAACACGGAGAGCATCTCGCGGTCCTCGACCCTCCGTCTTCCCTCCTCGCCCTCCCCTTCGCCGCACGGTCCTGGATCAGGCGAGGGTGACGACGCCAGTGGCCACCCAGCACGTACATTCGCAGCAGGCCTCCCGCTTACACGCGACTTTCTGTTCACCCCACTGACGCACCTCTTACGCTCTGGCACCTCGCCCGCCTTTCGCGCCCTCCCGGGTGACTGGTCTGCGAGCGAAGTGGACGTGGTGCGTGCGACGCTGTTGTTGGCGTATGCCGCCCGCGCGGTGTTGATCGCACATCGACTGGAGGAGTTCGTGCATGGCCCAGCGGAAGTGGTGTTCGCGTGCATGCGTGTGTGTATGCTCGAGCATGGCGTTAGCGTCGGAGCAACGGAGGTGGAGGTATTCCGGGACGCGGGAGTCGAACGTCTGATGGAGTGGTTGCTCGAGCCCTTTACCGTGCGCGGCCCGCGTACCAGTGCGGGCGGACGGCACCCGACGACACCCCACGCACGCACGCTCGAAGATGCATCAACGCCCTACCTCGGTTCGACGCCGTTCTACCAGTTTTACACAGACCTGGTGGCGTTGTACGGCGCGGTGTCGTTTGGGCACCGAACTTTTGCGGCGTTGGTGGCGACCCCGCTGGCGATGCACTATGCAGTGGATTATCGACGGGCGTTGTGGTGCGGCGGGGACGGCGCCAACTCTGGCTCTGGTCCGGGACACGCCGGTGGCAGTGGAGGCGCAGGCCTGGGAGACGTCGTGAGGAGTGTACGTATCCCGATCGAGGATGTCGTCTGTACAGGCGGCGAGGGAGGGGACCCGCGGGAGTACCTGTACCCGATCGAACGGGACCTCGGGATTTTAGGTGCGTACGTGGCGGCGCTGGTCGCGCGTGATGGGGGTGGGGTGGAAGGGTTCTTGAGGTTCGTGGCGGTGCACCACGTCGCGTGTACGGTGTGGGGGGATTTAGGCGCGGATGCGGATGCGGGGGTGGGCAAGGACGCGCCAAAGGAAGAGCAGGCGAGACGGGAAGAGGTGCGGGCAAAGTTGTTGAGGGCGGTACTTGTGCGTGGGGAGGCAGACATGGTGAGGGACGTGATGCTGTATCGGCAGCGTGCAAGGGGAGCGTTCGTGTGCCCACCGGCGTGTTATCGGGGAGGCGAGGACGAGGGCGGGGATACTGCTGGATGGCGAGAGGAACGACTGGCGTTCGTGCGGCGGGCGATGGGGGACGGCGCAGCGGAGCGGGTGGGGGCCGTGTTGATGTCCACGACGTAGAGGGTCGAGAGGTGTGATTTTTAGATGGCACGTAATCTATCGATTGTACGACTACCTGTTAGTATAAGTAGTACTACTAATAAACTAGGTATTCAAATAGGATGGGTGTACATGAGAGACCGGTCAGTTCTCGTTGGCTGTCGGTGCAGGTCGCAGGCATCGCGGAAGAGCAACTCAGTGACACGCGAGGAGGATTCCTGTCTCCAAGTTGCAAACATTGATGACAGATTGGTGCTTGCTGAGCCCTGAGCGCTGACCAACAGCCACCTCAGGAAAGATGTAGACCTGACATGCCATGATCCGTGTGTTCCGAGTGTCCCGGATCATCGCTTCAAGGGGTGCGGGTACGGGGAACGTGTATGAATGTACGCGTCGAAAGAGTGAGTTGAACAAACCCATCGATAAGCTTAACAAATGTACCGTTACCATTAGTGTGCGACGTACTCGCAAATGCCAAATAAACGAAAGAATCAAGTTGTCGAACAGGAAATTTGACACTGCCCTGTACATTCGAGGCTCGCACGAGTACAGGATTCTATTTCTCGGATGGGTTGTATGTATGCCAAATATATCTGACCCGGTAGTGCAAACGACGTACGACACGTCCTCACTTCTCATCGGTCGTGATTTATGTGCAAGTCGGTTTTACCCGTAGCCCCCAGCCTTGCAAACATTTCAGTACGATAAACGTCGAGTTCTTCCGGAGATTTCTGTGGGGGCCAGATGACAACGAGGCCCGTATTCTCGTCAGGTTTGGGAATGACGTGAAAGTGGACATGGTCGACGGTTTGGTATGCCACCCTTCCATTGTTCTGTGGTGCGTGTTACAAGTGTGTGAGTTGAGGCAGGGTGGAATAGACGACTTGAATGCAAGGAGAGGTGCGAGGTGTGAACGAACCTGAAGAATGTTGTAGTTCTCGAGTCCCTGTACGATGGCGATTCGCTTGGCAACGGCGATTGCGTCAGCGAGATATTCGTCGGGGAGCTCGTGCATCTTGACGGCGTGATCTGGCGGTTGTTAGACAGATGTGGGCTGTGTGTAGGGAAGTGACTGAGGGCTACCCACCTTTAGGGATGACGAGGGCGTGGCCTTCCGTGAGTGGAGGGAGGGGGATGAACGCATATCTAAGACGGAGGGCTGGAGTTCATTTGCAAGAGGGGGGGATATGGGGTGTGGTACGTACGAAAGCTCAGTTTCGGCGAGCTTGAGGCTGGGTGATTCGCCTGCGAAGTTGGGTGTTCAGGATGAATACTATGAGACAGACTCGGACGGGATAACGTACCTTTGATGATCTTGCAAAAGGCGCAAGTGGCGAGGGATCTGCAACATTCTGAATGTCAGAAATACGGTCGATATACATGTTTGTTCAGTTTTTCTTGCCTTGCTGTGGTCATGGTCACCGTACTAGTCTCGGGCCAACATTCTAGGGTGTATGAGGCGAAGTACAGCCGCGCTAGTGTGGGTGAGTACTTCCTAGAATGGAAGCATATCTGAGTTTCTGAAAAGGCACCTAAAATGGAAGGGCGGAGACTATCACTGTCAGTCGAGAATTGGTCGAGAAGATTGACAGGACAGGAGAAAACGTGTGTACAGCTGGCCCGTCTGACATGACTTTCCGCAACAACTGTCACTGGCAGCGATCATTGCATCCGTCGTTCATCGACGCGACGTTTTATTGCAGAAACAATCTTTCTAGATGGAAGACTTTCACAAGGCAGGCAAGCCTCACCTGTAAATTAGGAGAGTCTATTTCGTTGTGAGATGGACTTCGCATCCACGATGGGCACAAGGATCTGCGAACCACGCAGTGAGACAGTTGTTCTAATCCAAACCCATGAAATCTCACCGAGCATAGTACTGGCCACACTAGTTAACGTTAAAGGCTCATCCACGCCCGCTGGAGGAGATGAACAAGCAGACCCTGTGGCGACACCAGGCTCCAGCATTTAATTCTCTCGGCTCGCCTCGGCATTCTCCGCAGCTCTGCTTCCTCGGCTCATTGACTGTGCACCGCCACCGCACCGCACTACTTATGACCACTGGCAGCCTTCGATCCGGTAGGACAATTGAGAGGTTGTATCGGTAGTGTTCGTGGGGATATTCCCGTGTTGTCCATGTACTGGCGAGGAGGACCTTGCTGATAGACATCTGGTGTTCGTACAGCGGGCGAAGGGGGAGGCCGCGAAGCGTTGTTGATGCACACATCGTAGCGGACGTCACGATGGACGGTACCTTGTGTAAAGGGGCGATGAGTATATCGTATGCTTGCACACGTAGCACTCTCGCATATGAATGTAGTTTCTCGCCATTAATTATTTTACAGAGCGTGGTGCTACAATTTACCCACAGCCTCCAGCTTTACGAGTAATTCGGAATGGTATGCTTTGAGATCGTCCAAGGAGGGTTTCTGTGCGGGCCAGCTTTCGGGAGTGAACACGACACCCTCGGTCTCGTTGGGTTTGGGTATGACGTGGAAATGGACGTGGTCCACTTCTTGGTGTGCTAGGCGTCCATTGTTCTGTGGAAGGTGTAACGTATAAGTGGGATGCAGAAAAAAAATTAGGTGAGAAAAGGCAGGCAGACCTGAAGAACGTTGTAATTCTCGAGCCCCTGTGCGAGGGCGATCTTCTTGGCGATAGGGAGTGCATCGGCGAGATATTCGTCTGGAAGTTCGTGCATTTTGACGGTATGATCTGTTTGTATTGTTTCGTTGGTCAGCGTCGGATGAAGGGCTGTTCTGGAGGTGTGATTACCTTTGGGGATGACGAGGGCATGGCCTCTGGAGAGTGGGCCAATGTCGAGAAAGGCGTATCTAATACGAGTGGGTGTTGGTGTTTATTTGAGAGAAGATATGTGGTACGTACGAAAGCCCGGTCTCGACGAGCTTGAAGCTAGGTATTTCGCCTGTGGGGTGGGGTCACGATGAACATCAGATAGACGCAGTAAAGGTATGAACCTTTGATGATCTTGCAAAAGATGCAGGTGGCGAGAGATCTGTGATCGCTTTTTTAGCAACACGGTCTATGGAGAGACGGTTTACTTGCCTTGCTGCTGCCATGATTGTCAAAGACGAAGAGGAGGTCAGGAGCAGTAAGCGCGCAAAGTGATAGTCACCTGATACTATCTTATCAGTTATAATTGCTTCCGTTGTCAACACCAGTCATTCTCATCTTATCGTCGTCGTCGTCGATGAGCTCGTTCGATTTTTCGCAATGGCCTCCGCCACTCACCGACATCCAGCTCGCGACCCTCACACACCACGTCACCACCTACGCCCTCGCACACGGCCTGACTTACCTCCCACCCGCTCCTTCCCAACCACCCTCACCCTCCTCGGTCATCCACGCCCCGATATCGCTCCTACCCGCCCCCGTCCCGCGCACTCTTTTCCATAAAGCACAGCGGTTGAAGTCTGTTTACAACACCCTGTATGCGCGCGTCGCTGTCGATGACGACTTCCTGGACCAAGTGATGGGTGCAGAAGTGGGTGTCGGGCAGGCAGACGAGTTCGTGAGAAGGTTGTGGCAGGGGTGGAGGGAAATCAGAGAGGAAGGAGTCGTCCAGGTGAATGGTTCGTTGCGTTGTGCAAAGCCAAGTCGCTCAAAGATGCTAGCTAGCCCTTGCATCTCGGTCTCTTTCGCTCAGACTATCTCCTTCATACCGACAAGGGACAGGTGCTCGGTCTCAAACAAGTAGAATTCAACACGATATCATCCTCATTTGGTCCACTTTCCGATAGGGTCACTGCAATGCACAGGTGTGGATCATCGCGATGTTCACCAGAGTTGTTGATGTGGAAATGTGTTATAGATACCTTTCCGCATTGACGGATTACTACCATATATCACCTTTCCTCAGGCCAGAGAACTTTCCTGAGAATGATACCACCTCTGGATTAGCTCAAGGCCTCGCAGAGGCACACAACGCATATGGTGTCGGAAGGTACCCAATCCCCTGCTCCGTCCGATCCCGATCCCGCTCACCTCTTTCCAGCGCATATATCCTCTTCGTCGTGCAGCCAAACGAGCGCAACGTCTTTGACCAACGTTGGCTCGAATATGAATTATTAGAAAAGTGCGTCCCTCCTCATCACGCGGTCGTGATACGCCCCTCACGTTCGTACCACCAGACATTCCATCCGTGTCGTCCGCCAAACCCTCCTCGAACTCGCTGCCTCAGCATCGGTCTCTGGTCCCTCCCGTACCCTCTTCCTTACTCTCCCCTCCGATTCCAATCCCCGTTCGATCGAGATATCGACAGTCTACTTCCGCGCAGGATACGTCCCGACCGACTTTCCTACCGAAACACACTGGACGGCACGTCTCACACTTGAACGAAGCCGCGCGATCAAGTGTCCGACTATACCCCTCCAACTGGCAGGTGGGAAGAAGGTACAGGAGGCACTGAGCCAGCCCGGTGTCGTTGAGCGGTTCTTTCCCACCTTGGAGTCGGGTGTTGGTACCTCGGCGGTGGCAGAGCTTCGGGAGACGTGGATGCCCATGTGGGCACTCGATACAGAGAACCCACCCGCTCTCTCCACTTCTTCTTTTCCGGACGTGGAGAGCAGCAGCCCCGGGGAACCCCTCGGGACGACCCTCGCACGTAGACACGCCGACAAACTTGTGCTCAAACCCCAACGCGAAGGCGGTGGGAATAACGTCTACAAGGGCGACATTCCTGCGTTTTTGGAGGGACTTTCGGGGGAGGAACGAAGAGCATGGATTGCGATGGCGTTGATCGTACCCCCGGCTGGGGTTGGGTCTTATCTCGTGCGTGCCATGTCCGGTGCGGGTGGGGCGGGAAAGAACGAGAACGAGGAACAAGGGAATTTGGTCCGCGCAGAGACGATATCCGAGTTGGGCATATTCGGTTGGGCGTTGTTCGGAAAGGACGAAGGAATGGGAGTCGTACGAAAGGAACGGGGTGATGTGGGATGGTTGATGCGGACAAAAGGGGTGGAGAGTAATGAGGGGGGCGTGGCGGCTGGGTTTTCAGTGTTGGATTCGGTGGTGCTTGTCGATGGGTGATTGGTGACGAAGCGTTTTGGATGGGTAGTTCGGGGTAGGTGCTACCGTCCTGTATGTACCTCCTCCTCCATCGAGACCCTTTCGCGCGTATTGATCATTCTTTGTTGTTATAGGGAAAGTGGTGAATCATTTCAGTTCAGCTCACTTTATAACCACCTATGTATCCGGAGCTCGAACGTAAGAAATTTGGGATGCAAAGGACGAGGTTGCGTACGGTTGTGGTTTGTTTGCGCCTCGATTACGCAGAAAGTGCCTTTCAAGGCCAAGACCTTGCTTGGAACCCAACTTGGACCTCTTCAAAGTGTTAAAGAACGGAAGACCGGACGAGGATATCATTTGATTGACCATGTATCCCCCGCATGATTATGATTCCCGGGACAGGCGCATGCCAATCCCCGGATCTGTGCCTGTGATTGGTGACCGTACATCGCGCCGGTGGCCGCGCGATCGGCGGATGCAATTCCAAAAAACACTCCCTAGCTATGGTCCTGATCATACGCTCTCTCGCGCAGTGGTACGTGTGGACGGTCGCGACTCACGCTTTCGTCCTATTTCCACCCCAATTCCTAACGTTCCCATAGACTGGGCATTACCCCACACTCTCCCACCTCTGAATTTGGAACGGACGTTCTCAGGAGAACGAAAGCGACCGAACGGGTGCAGCGTGCTTTCCCGCCACTTGAAGATCACATATGTGACGTTGCGCGGCGGCGGCGGTTTTGAAATGTAACCCTCCTCCCCTCGATTGTATGCATGTTCTCTCCACGTGCATTTCCTCGCTGTCACAAGGTCATCTGAGCATCACCTATACTGAGCGAACGTATCTCTTCACACCACATCTTACATCAAAACTACCTATTTAAGTGACCTAGCAGCCCAACAAAGCCGTACGAAAATATACGACATGCCGTTCGAGCGGATAAACTGGTAATGGTCCCGCTCGGGTCATAAATCCCTGGTACTACTTATGCACAGGCCGGGTCAAACATAGTCGACTCGTCCGCTCTCCATTCGT
>JBBPRF010000396.1:0-26009 GCA_038092875.1 Lanmaoa pseudosensibilis | reverse complement strand
ATCAAGACATGAAAGGAAAGGAAAGCTATGGAACTGTATGGAAGGCGGGGGATACTCGCCGTTGTGAGAGAAACGACGTAGGAGAGGTAAGTCCGAAGATCCGAAGATAAGAGTCATTAGAATAATCGTGAGAAGCGTGGTGATGCGGTGTTTGTAAAAAGGAAGAAAGCGGTATGAGGACGGCTAGGAGTACCTTGCCAAGTGGTACGAGTACCGCGTAAAAGAAAGAGGACAATATGTGAAGAGAGGAGTAAAATTGTAACAGCAGGTAACAAGGCTGCCATCCACATTGGCTGTCACCTTCTCATCTCCAATATGCCTATCCCCATGTGTCCTGCCACCGTCCCTGAAGAAAAGGAACCCCTGGTCGAAACCATTGACCCCACATATCTAGAGCGCAAACCAAAGACACCTTCTGCATCATCCTCCCCCCTTAGTAAACAAACTGCAGAAGCTCTACACTGTATCAAAGTCTGTGCCTTCCAAGGCAACCCGCTTCCCGCTTCTGATCCATGCTATCCCCAAGCATGCTTCCAATGCTGCTGCCTTAGACATATGAAACAGGATTACCCCACATATTCTTGCCCCTTCTGTTTAGACTTTGCCCCCAGCCATAACCAAACTCAGTGCCAGAGCTATTGGTGTTCCCAATGTGGACGACGGGCACCAGGACATCACGTGGACATCTGTATCTGGTGTCATTAAGACCATACCACTCCCTCCTCCTCTTCCACTTTGTCACACTGGTCCTTTTGCTCCTACATACAAATCCCTTCTACCAGTTCCTGAGAATCTAATAGATCCTGTCGCTCGTCAGGACACTCTCATCCCATTTCTATCCCTCTGCCTATCGAGAATAAGCATCTCGATGATGTCTACGTGGACAATGACCCCTTCAACAACATCGCCTATGCCAACATGATGGGTTCTCCATAAGTGGTCTCAGTGGGACTTCGACTGTAATGAGGGGGTAATGTTATGATTCACCAAACTACTACCCTTTTTCCTCATTTCTTTAGCTATACACTGTATTGCTATGAGTTGCTCATTCAACTCTTGTCTTGTACACTTTCTTTTCTCATTCGTCTCACATGACTTTGTCCAGTCGGCTATTGCTGTTTCTCTCATGTGACTCCGCAGTCCACAGTCATGATGCCATTGACTGTGCATTGATTTTCCAATCTCTTTCATTTGTAATACTAGTGATGCATTGCTTCCTCATTGGCTCCTCATATTGTACAATGCGTCAACCCTATTCCACTTCCATTCTTAATTACCTTTTCTCATGGTCCATGTGCGGATCTCTTACATATAAATACCTAGCCTTCACAGCAAAGATCCCTAGCTTAGACCTCCCTTGTCTTTACCTAGCATCTCTGCAATCAACAAGGTCCTCATTCCTTTGTCTCTTGTCCCTTCAAACCCTTGAACCTGAGGACGGTCGGTATTGCCTTTGACACAACTGCACTCTATGCCTTTGTCATTACTGTTGTGAACCATTGCCAGACAACTCACTTTGCCATGTGATCGCTTACACGTCCGTGGAATCCCCTTGAACTTTTGAACCTTAGGACCTTCCTATGCCTCCAAGGGCTACATCCAATCCTACCTGGGTCGACTGCAACAGTTCACCTCTGCCTTCACCAAAGAATTTGGTCACACCCCAAACTACAACCTCTCCCTTTCCATGGTGTACCATCTACAGACTGATGGCGAAATGGAATGAGTCAACCAGAAAATTGAAATGTACCTCCGCATCTTTTGTGGAAACAACCCCAGTTCCTGGACTGACAACATTTCCCATGCTAAATCCACCCACAACCACCACCCTCACTCTGTCACAAGTCAATTCCTGTTCTATCTTATGATGGGATATGAACTCCATGCCCTTTCCTTGGTTATTGCCAATCTTCCCTTCCCACAGTAGAATCATGCCTCAAGTCCCTAACCACCACCAAAGATGAAGCCCTTGCATCCCACAAACTTGCTCGCCAAACCATGGCTGAAAAAACTTGTCAGAAATTCACTCTTTTCAAGAACAGAGACAAAGTGTGGCTCAAAGCCCACAACCTCAAATGCTCAATCATCAACCCCAAGTTTGTTCCAAAACACAAAGGACCTTTTACCATCATGAAGATCCTATTCCCAATCACATATAAACTCCAACTTCCAGCAATGTGGAAGATCCAACCAGTCTTTTATGCTTTCCTCTTATCGCCCTATTGCAAAAACCCTTTCCACAGTCCAAACTTTCTGAAGCCACCACCTGACCTTATTGCAGGTGAAGAAGAATATAAAATCAACTGGATCTTATGCCACTGTGGAACCCTTCAATCCCACTCCTTCCTGATTTGATGAAAGGGATATACTGCAAAGTATGACTCATGGGTTCCTGAATGGGATTTGAAAAATGCTGGCTCCACCTTAAAGGCATATAAAAATCTTCACCCTTCGGTCTTCTCTCCTCAGCACTCTTAAACCAGTATCTTCACCAACAACACCCATGGCCATTGAACTCCACACCTCTACCATCTCTTCCATCTCCATAGTTTCCTCCATTGCATCTACTCTCCTCCAGAACATATCCCCCATTGAGGACAATGAAACCCTCAATAGTTCCTCTTATTCTTGCAGCCTATCTCCAGACTACTATAGAGTTCCTACCCCTTGTATACCCCTGGATCTTGCTTCTGAGTCTTTACCTGTTGAGCAATCTCCTCTACCTGCTCCTGTCCCTCTTACACCAGTTTCTATTTCTACTATCCCAGATGCTGTCATGTCCATAGATATCCCCCTCTTTGCCCAGTATCTCCATGATGACTATCCCACTGGAGTGGACATCCTTACTCTCACTCAGCAGCTTCATAACCCCCATATTGTCACCCACCTCGATCACTACCTCAAGGTTGGCTCCCCCCTTCAGGTGCTATATTGTGCCTATCTCCAGAATGAAACTATTATCCTTTTTGCAGAATGCCCCTCTGCTCACACTGAGCAGAAGTTGGCCAACCAGCTCATCCTTGATGATGCCCATGACATACAGAGCCAACTATACATCCCCATGTTCCAACTAGATATGATTTCATTTCTGGTCAATGTAGACCATTACCTTTTTGACCTCACTGCCCAAGTCAGACCCCTTACCAAAGATGTTGCCTATGTCATCAATGCCCATGAACAGAAAGTCCACCTCACTGCTGGATATGCTGCTGCCCTATGAGTTGGAAGGCAGCTCCCCATATCTAGGGTCCCTGCATCCATGCATTCCTCACGCCCTTCTACTCCTATTCCTGAAAAAGAGGAACCCCCTGTTGAGAACATTGATCCTGCATTCCTTGAGCATGAACCTGTGACACCATCCATGTCCTCATCCCCTCTAGACAAAGCAGAACTTGCAGTGCTAGATCAAGCTGAAGCTCAGGCATTCCATAACCAACCCCTACTTCCATCTGACCCTCACTACCCCCAGGCTTGCTTTTCTTGCAAGTGCCTTGGACATATGAAATGTGATTGCCCCATGTATCTCTGCCCCTTTTGCCACCACTTTGCTCCTGGTCATGACCAAAACCAATGCCTCCAGTTCTGGTGCTCCGTCTGCAAGAAGCAAGCACCCAGCCATCATCCTGACGTCTGCCCATGGTGCCCATGTGGTTCCACCTCTTGCATCTCTTCCTCTTCTTCCTCCCACAGCTCCTTTCATCCCTGCACTTGCACCCCTTCCACCAGCTCCCAGGGATTCAACAGATTCCATTGCTCATTAGAATACACTTGTCCTCTTCCTGTTCTGGCACCTATTGAGACTGAGCATCTTGACAATGTCTATGTAGACAACGACCCATTTGACAACACCACCTATGCTAACATGACAGGCTCTCCTTAAAGACAAGTCTCAATGGGACTTTGACCATAGTTGGGGAGTAATGTTACAATTCATCAGACTACCACTCTTTTTCCTTGCTTTTTAAATATATATTGTATTACCATGAGTTGCTCATTTGACTTCCACCTCATATGCTCTCTTTTTCTCTTTTTGTCTCACATGATCTTGTCCAGTCAGCAATTGCCATTTCTCTCATGTGACTCTGCAGTCTGCAGTCATGACGCCATCAACTGCACATCTATTTTCAGCTTCTTTCATTTGTAATACTAATGATGTGTCACCTTCTCATTGGCTCTTCGTATTGTACAATGCATCATCATTATTCCCTTTTCATTTCTAGTTAACCTTTCTCATGGTCCATGCATGGATCCCTTACATATAAATACCTAGCCTTCACAGCAGAGATCCTTAGCTTAGACCTCCCTTGTCTTTACCTTAGAATTCCTGCAATCAACAAGGTCCTTGTTTCCTTGTTTCTCACTCCCTTGAACTTTGAACCTTAGGGTGGTTGGTATTGCCTCTGATGCAACCGTACTCCATGCCTTTGTTGTTACTATTGTGGACCTTCACCAGATGACTCACTTCACCACATGAACACCTCTGCATCCATGGATTCTCCTTGAACCCTTGACCCTTAGGACCTCCCTAAGCCTTTCAAGGGCTACATCTGATTCTACCCAGGTTGAGTGTAACAACAACCAGGTGGATTTTCATTGACCTGGGTAATTTTAATTTAACTGCATTAGGTCCAGCTAATGCTATGACCTCATAGAGTCCAAGCCAACACTCTGAGAGTTTTTTGGACTGCTGGGTTAAGTGAAGGTTTTGCATGGCAAGCCCACTTTATCACTGACCAAGTAATGCAGTGCTTCAGATCTGTGTTTATCAGCTTGAACTTTCATCCATTTAGTGGCTGATGTGAGGTTCTTTTTTGTATCTTTGATAGTCTTTTTCATGTGTTCTATTAGCTCATCAGCACTCAGTGCTTTTGAGACGCATTGCTCAAATCCCATTCTAGGGATGTATAAATGTGTGACATTGAAGGGTGCTTTTTTGAAAGATGCTGAGATCTTCGAATTATATGAGAATTGGGTGAGAGGTAACCACTTGGCCCATTTGTCCTGTTGCTTAGAACAGAAGATGCAGAGATACTGCTGGAGATCTTGGTTCATCCACTCTGTTTGCCCATCTGTTTGCAGATGGTGAGCTGTGGACATTTTAGATGTAATGCCAAGTCATTTACATATATTTTGCATCATGTGACTAGTGAACTGTGGACCCCTATCTGACACAATTGTTTTCAGAAGCCTGTAATGTCACTAGACATGGTGAAGATAGAGTTTGGCCATATCAAGGGCCATTGTGGTCTTGTTGCAAGATATGAACTCTACTTCTTTTGACAATCAATCTACAACCACCAGGATCAAGTTGAATCCATCTGAAAGTGGCAGATCTGTGGTGAAATCCACTGAAACATGTTCCTAAGGCACACTGGGTACCTCAGGAGGATGGAGTTGGCCTGCTGGGGCCTGATTGGTGCCTTTCATGTGTGTGCATTGATTGCAACACAAGACATATTCTTTTACATAACCGGTCATAGACAGCCACCAGTAACTTCTTCTGATAAGTTCTGTTGTCTTTTCATAACCAGAATGTCCAGTGACTAGAGAGTCGTGGTGTACTTTTACTATTTTTAGACATAGTGTGTCTGCTTCAGGGACATAATAAGCTTCTTTTTTTTAATGAAACCATCCTAATCAATATGAGCCTTGTGTTTGTCTATGAGCTCCTTTACATGAGATTCTTTTAAGAAATGCATGGCTTTTTTTATGAGTTTATTGAATGTAACCTCTTCATCCTGGATTATAACCCTTATCCTACCTTAGGGGATCATGGTGACCCCTTTCTTATCATCCTTGATGCCCTGCATATAATCTTCTTTGCACAACAGTGCATCAGCTTTAGTATTAGAGGTGCTGGACTTATAGATGAATACCACATCACCTCTACTCTTACAGGTATAGGCTTGTTTTACTCTGGATTTCTGACCAAGATGTTTGCAGTGGGATCTGCAGCATGCTGAAAGGTGACCACTGCATGGAAGAGCACTGTTGCCTAGGTCTTGAAGCAAACAACTTCTGCTGCTGGTATGGTAATGAGCTGGCCACCATTGAACTCTCTTTACTTTGTTCTGAAAGTCAGTTTGCTAGCAGGCTCCACCTACTTTAAATTCTGTTTTACGGATGAAAAATTACTGCTTTTCCTTCAGCAACAATGTGACCACCTCCTTGGCCTTCACAACCACTGGACAAATCCCTTGGTTTCTGCAACATAGTTTGAAAGTCATACAAAAGAAGCTGTTTCTATCATGACTTCCCTTGTATGTGGAATACGCCCAACTTCTCTTGTTTGAATTAAACTTATGATTGTAAAGGCCTTGGACATCATCTCTGAAGACACTGGCATCTTACATTCTAATGTGGATCTGCCAGATGACAAAGTCAATGTGCCTCTCTTAGACTATCTTGAGAAGAAGAATTTAAAGCCCAATGAAGAAGGTTTAGAAGATGCACAGTGATTGTGTGATCCTCATGTGACCCTCATCTGGCAAGTACCATTGATGTGGTTTATCTGGCTAGTGCAAACTATGTACTTATTGCTAATCTGAACCAGAATCTTACCATTGATCCTACCACCATCCATGTATAACAAACATCTTCTGTCAACAATATTCTTACTAGGTGAATCCCCAAACACCATAATGGTTTTCTCCAGGTAATCTTCAATGCTGGTTCCATTGCGCTTCTCAGATCACCCACTGCCTGGCTTAATAACATTTGTATAAATGGATATATCCCACTTCTTTTTGATTCCATTTGCCCTGACAACTAGAACATGTTTGTGGTGTTTTTGACCCATGACCTTTCCTGAACTCAGTACAATGCCACAGACAAAGTCTTATGGCAGTGCACATGCCATACCTCCTTCTGGACAAAGAACATATGAATTCTCCCAATGCATCGTCCTGGTCACTGGATGCTATGCATTGCTTACCTTTCCCATAGCAAACTTTTACTATTTGACAGTTTTGGTGCACAACATCCATGGCATGCAGATGTCAAGGTAGAATTCTCCACTAGCATAGCATTTGGCAATCTAACACATTGGTAGGACATCATGAAATTGATATGTCAGCTTTTTGATCTGGCCTATCATAACCATTCTGATGTAGAGTTGCTGACACTATCATCTGACTGGGTTGCTTGATCTCTTGTGATATACGTTCATCTATATCTCATGATGGCATCACTGAATTACACCAGGTAGAATCCCTGCAAAGGAATAGCTTTTATTGTGGTGTGTGGGTTCTTGCTGTTATTACTGTGACTCTACAAGGCTTTCAAATGACCAGAATGTGTGAGGATAACATGCCATCCTTTTGGTACTACCTATACACAGAAGTTATGTCTATCGATGTAGACTAGATGAGCATCTGCAATGTGGAAATCTACTAGGTGGTGCAAAACCAATGTATTTGCACATCACAATGCCCATAGGAGACTTCAGGTGAATCAAAATGGGAAGACTTTGAATGGGGAAGTACATTTAAGAGGGCAACAATGTGGGCACTAGAGCTCATCACTCACCATGGATAGACAACCAAGTTGCATCTTCTTTATGTCTCCTAGAACATACTCCAGGGCACAAATACTCAGACTCAACCCCATGCAGGAGGGAATCACTGTCTGTTATAATATGAATATTTTCAAACTTCTTTGGACTTATCATTTTATCATTTCACCACTTAACATTTCACCTTTATAGTCATGTGACTCAGTGCATGTGATCATGAGAACCATCACATGACCAGGGTCTAGGCCTAATTATGTGACATAAACTCATGGTTTTAATCTCCATTGTTTTCACACCCTATCTATTTCACATGTTCATTTCTGTTCCATCATCTCATGCTGTCATTACACAACATCTTCTCTACTTTACCTATACATAGTAAATCATCCCATGCACAGCATGGTCTATGCATGTGCCTGTGACATATATAAAGTAGACACTTGATGACTGGTAATCCCAGTTGAATCCATTTTGTTCACTACCATTGGTCATTGCCTGGAGTACATCCTCTATTATGCTGAACCCAAGTAGGATCAGACATAGCCCTTGAAGGCATAGGGAGATTCTAAGGTTCAAGGGTTCAAGTGTATTCCATGGACACATTAAGTGATCACATGACACAGGGGAATCCACTGACACAAGAAGCAATCAAGTGGTGAAGTGAGTCGTCCAGTGATGGATTGCAACAGTAACGACTAGGCACAGAGTATGGTTGTGTCAAAGGCAATACCGACTGTCCTCAGATTCAAGGGAGTTCTATGCATGCGAGAGTGATCATGTAGCAGGTGACGAGAGACAAAGGATCAAGGACCTTGTTGATTGCAGAGATACTAGGGTAAGACAAGGAAGGTCTAAGCTAAGGATCCATGCATGGACCATGAGAAAGAGTAATTGGGAATGGTAAAGGAATAGTGATGATGCATTGTACAATATGGAGAGCCAATGAGAAGGTGATGCGTCATTAATATTACAAATGAAATGAATTGGTAAATCAAAGCGCAGTTGATGGTGTCATGACTGCAGACTGCAGAGTCACATGAGAGAAATGGCAATTGCTGACTGGATAAGATCATGTGAGACAAATGAAGAAAGAAAGCATATGAGGCGAGAGTTGAACAAGCGACTTGTGGTAATACAGCATATAGCTAGAGAAGTCAAGGAAAAGAAAGGTAGTCCAGATGAATCGTAACATTACCCCCTCACTACAGTTGAAGTCCCACTGAGACTACTCACAGGGAACCTGTCATGTTGGCATAGGTCATGTTGTCAAAGGGATTGTTGTCTATGTAGACATTGTTGAGATGCTCAGTTTCAATAGGTGGAAGGATAGGGATAGGACGAGAGCATCCTGGTGAGTGATGGGATCTGTTAGATCCTTGGGAGCTAGTGGAAGGGGTCCACATCTGAGAGTGAAAGGACCGATGTGAAGAGGAAGAAGAGGAGGAGGAGGGAGCATTGTGGTTGTGATAATGCCAGATGCAAACATCTGTGTGATATCCAGGTGCCTGTCATCCACATTGGGAGCACCAATAACTCTGGCATTGAGTCTGATTGTGTCCAGGAGCAAAGTCTAAACAGAAGGGGCAGGAATAGGTGGGGCAATCCCATTTCATGTGTCCGAGGTGGCGACATTGGAAGCATGCTTGGAGATAGTGTGGGTCTGAGGAAGGAAGTGGTTTGCCTTGGAAATTACAGGTTTTGATGCGATGCAGGGCTTCTGTTGTATATTCGCTGAGGGAAGAGGACAAGGTGGATGGAGTCTTTGGTTCGTGTTCCAAGTACGTGGGGTTGATGTTCTCGACCGGGGGTTCTTCTTCTTCTGGGATGACGGTGGGATGTAGGGGTTCGGGTGGATTAGAAATAGAAATATGGTGACCAATGCGAATGGCTGCTTCATGGCCGGCTGAGATAGCGGCAGCTTGTTCTTGGGTGGAGATAAGAGTGGCAAGGTCCTTAGTGAGAGGACAAATGTGAGCGGTGAGGTCCAGGAGGTATTGGTCGATGTCTATGAGGAAGGGGAGCATATCAAGCTGATACATGGCAATGTACAGCTGTGCTTGGACATCACGAGCGTCATCAAGAATTAGTCAGTCCTGAAGAGTGACTTCAGTGTGAGCAGAGGGGACATTGGCATACATGAGGATGGTTTCGTTTTGTAGGTAAGTGCCATAGAGCGCATTGAGAGGGGAGCCGACTTTGATGAAGTGGTTAATGTGAGAGGTGATTCAAGGGTTGTGGAGAAGAACAGAAAGGAGGACAATGTCTTCACCGGTGGGAGGATCATTGCAGAGGCAGTTGGCGAAGAGGGGAATATCTACGGACATAACAGCATCCTGTAGAGTAGTGACAGATACTGGTGTAAGAGGAACAGGAGCAGTAGGAGGAAGTTGCTCATCAATTGGAGCATCGGTAATAGAATCCATGGATGAAGTTGGAGAGTAAGCTCCTTCAGAGGGAGGAGGAGAGTTGCAATAAGATGGTGGAGGACTGAGAAGGGTGGCATTGGCTTTGACGGGGGAGACATTCTGGAGCAGAATGGATGCGGTGACAGACGAGACAGTTGAGATGGAGATAGAGGGTGAGGATTTGATGGCCATTTGAAGATAATGGTGATAGTGCTGGTTCAGGAGCGTTGGGAGGAAAAGCCAGATGGGTGAAGCTTTTTATAAGCTTTTAAAGCAGAGCTAGCATTTTTCAAGTCCCATTCAGGGACACATGAGTCATCTTCAATGGTGTATCCCTTCCATTGGATCAGGAAGGAGCGGGACCGCAGTGTTCCGCGGTGGTGTAAGATCTGATTGATTTCATATTCTTCTTCGCCAGTGATAAGGTCAGGTGGTGGTTTCGGGAAGTTCTGTCCGTGGACGGCATTCTCATGGTAGGGTGTAAGAAGAGAAGCATGGAAGACCAGATGGATCTTCCACGTCATGGGGATTCGGAGTCTATAGGTGATTGGGGATAGGACCTTTGTGATGGTAAAAGGTCCTTCACATTTAGGAGTGAATTTTGGATTAATGACAGAGCGTTTGAGGTTGTGGGCTTCAAGCCACACTTTGTCTCCATTCTTGAACGGCGTGAACTTCTGGTGAGTTTGAGCAGCCATGGTTTGACAGGCGAGTTCATGGGATGTGAGGGCTTCATCACAGGTGGTGGTCAAGGATTTCAAACGAGAAGCTACTGTGGGGAGAGAAGATTCGGTGATTCCCGAGGGAAGGGCACAGGGTTCATATCCCATCATGAGATAGAATGGGGATTGATTTGTGACAGAGTGAGGTTGGTGATTGTGGGCAAATTCAGCATGAGAGATGTTGTCAGCCCAGAAACCAGGGTTATTTCCATAGAAGATACAGAGATACATTTCGATTTCTTGGTTGACGCATTCAGTCTCACTGTCAGTCTGAGAATGGTAGGCTGTGGAAAGGGAGAGATCGTAGTTTAGGATACAGCCGAGCTTCTTTGTGAAGGCAGAAGTGAATTGTGGGCCACGGTCGGAAATGACTTTGTCATAGAGACCAAAGCAGAGGTAGACTTTGTGAAAAAACAGGGACGCTACTTCCTTGGTGGTAATGGATTTCTTTGTGGGGAAAAGAATCACCCCCTTAGTAAGCCCATGGTCTACCACGACCAGGAGGGAATCAAAGGAAGAGGACTTGGGAAGATCCATGATAAGATCACATGAGATCTGCTGGAAAGGACGAGAGGTGGAGGATTTAATCGGTGTAAGCAGGGGTATAGTAGGATGTGTATTTGATTTATTTTGCTGGCAAGTAGCACAGCCTTTGACATAGCAGCAGATGTAGCTGGCAAGGCCAGGCCACCAGAATTTGGTGGAGACAAGCTGCCAGGTTTTGAGGAAGCCGGAATGACCGGCGGTCTCATGGTCAAGGAAGGAGCGGACTTCCTTGACCGTCATAGGTATAGGCCAGGAGGAGATACCCTCAAGTTTGATGGGGTCCATGGCGAGTTCACCGGGTTTGACAATGAGTCTAAGGTAGTCAACCTCAGTGGTAGCGAACTTGCATTTCTCCAGTTTGAGACAGAGGTCAAGTTCGATCATGTGTTGGAGGACACATTTGGTACATTCCTCATGGGTCTTTTTGTTGGGGGAGAAGATGAGAAGGTTGTCCATGTAGATGACAAGCCATCCTTCTGCAATCATATCGTGGAAGGAGTCATTCATGAAGCACTGAAAGGTGGCAGGGGAGTTACAAAGGCTGAAGAACATTACCGTGGGTTTGAAAAGTCCTTTGTGGGTAACAAACACTGCCTTCCATTGATGGCCATCTTTGATGTGGACATTGTTATATCCCCATCGGACATCAAACTTGGTGAAGACCTTGGCGTCTTTCAGCTTGTCAATAAGGTTGGAGATTAGGGGTAAAGGGTAGGCATCGCGAACAGTGTGTTTGTTGACGTAGTGGTAATCTTGGCAGGGGCATAGTCCTCCATCCTTCTTTTTGATGGAGAAGAAGGGTGAGATTTGGGGGGAGTTTGAGGGACAGATCTTTCCAGCAGCGAGGTTCTCATCTAGGAAAGCTTTAGTGGCAGTGCATTCTTCAGGAGTCAGGGGATAAAGTTTCCCAATCTTTGGTGTGAAACCTTCTTTAAGGTTTATCTCATGGTCGTAGGGTCTGGAGGGGGGAACATGGTCGGTCACTTCTTTGGAGAAGACCAAAGCATATTTGGCGTATGCTGGGGGAAGTGTGGTTTTTGGTTTGTCTTTCCCGGCAGAGATGGCAAGCTCAGTGGCTTGGGTGAGTCTTGCAACTTGGGCAGATCTGAGCAGAGTGTAGCGAGATCCAAACCGAATGGTCTGGTACAGGGCACGATTACCCATGGCATGGGAGAGGAATTGGTTTTCTTCCTCCCATCCATTGTAGGAGAAGAGTTTCTCCTGTTCAGTAGTGAAGACATTGATGTGGCAAGGAGGTGCTGGCAGTGGTACCCAATAGTGGGTGTCGTATCACTTGACATCAGCAACGTGGGAGGAATAGAGCTCCTTTGATTGGTTGGAAGATTCTGCGATGGAGATAGTTCTTTTGATCCAGTCGATCTGGGGATTGACACAGCAAAGCCAGGGAGTTCCAAGGATGACATTATCCTTGAGGGCCATGAGGTGGAAAAGAACACAGTGGGCAATGCCTTCTATGTATATTAATGAAGAGGGTTATGCTGTGTTGGATGTTGCCGCTTTTGTTGTAGGAGCTATCCGCATTCCGGGCTCAGAGGGGTTCCTTGAGTTTTTTGATAGGAAAAGAGTTGCTCTTGGCAAAGTCCCAATCCATGCAGTTGATGCTTGCCCCACTGTCGATGAGGGCACGAGTGTCAATGGCTTTGAGTGTGTGTGAGGGTATGATGACTTGAACAGTGATTTCTATTGCCTTAGTTACAAGAGATGGTACAGTTACACCACTACAGGGAGAAGGGGAGTCTTGCGTCGAAGCAGATCCCCAATTCAAAAATCCGAAAGAAAAGATACACAACAAACATTTTCATCATCATCATCATCCTCAACTTCCTCAAGCTTTGGAAGTGTCTCTTCTTCAACCTTATTGATGTGTTCGTTCCTCGGCTTTTTGGGAAAGGCGAAGCATTTGAGGGACATGTGTCCTGGCTTATGACAGCAGAAGCAAAGGCCTTCCTTGCGGCAATGCTGTTGTTCCGCATCAGTTAGCTTGCTTACTTGTATGACATCTATGTCCATGGCATTGGGGTCTTTGGCGGATGGGGAGGAGTTTCTAGGAGAGAATGAGGAGTAACCGCCCAAGAGTTTCTTGTTAACCTGGGCAATTTCACAGGTGCAATCCCATTGGGTTTGGAAGTGTATGGCTTTTTTGTACCAAGAGTCGACGGTGGTGGGGACAGTGTCCATTCCCATGATTTTAGTCATGAGCACAGTAGGGATTCCAGAGGCAAAGTATCGGATGAGAACGTTTTCGTCCGTGATCTGAGCAAGAATGACTTTGTTTTTGAACTCAGAGATGTAGTTCATCAAGGTGGTGGCACAGGGTTCATCTTTTTTAGGAACAATGTGGGTGGTGAAGAGCCAGGCAACAGCATTGCCAATGGTGTCATGGTGTTCAAACACCTTTTTGAAGGCTGTTTTGAAATCAGTGAAAGTCCCAAGGTTGGGTGGTGTCTGAGTCAAGGCAGTTTGGTGGAAAGTTCCAGCCCAAGTGCATGTGGATCCCTTGGTCATATGAGAGAGGGCAAAGGTGACTTTCTTGGTGTTAGTGTTGTACACATCGACATTGACCAAAAGGTAGGTTTCAACAGTGTTGAGCCACTCAATGGCTTGGTCATAGGATCCATTGAAGGCCTTAGGCATTCCAAGGTGAAGTTCAATGGGTTTCGAGGACACAGCAGGTTTCAGTGGAGGTGGCTGTGGAGGGGAAAGCTGGAAGAGAGGAGAATGCTGGATGGGAGTGGAAGATGGAGGAGTGGGCTCACGGAGGATGGAGAGTGAGTGAGTGAGCTGGTGGGATAGCTGGGTGTCTTCAAGTGTTTCTTCCTGTGAGGGTAGAGTAAGATCTGAGGTGAAGAGATCAAAGCGAGAGTCATCCTCCTCAGTGGTATTCTCAGAGGTGGAGTCAGGTGGGAGAGCAGGGCAACGAGGTTGCCAATGGGGATCAGGAGGGAGTTGGTAAGAAATGGTGGCGGCTTACATAGGAGTAGCCAGTCAAAGAGAGCTTAGACCTTTTGTTACACTCGACCCGGGTAGGATTGGATGTAGCCCTTGAAGGCATAAGGAGATTCTAAGGTTCAAGGGTTCAAGTGTATTCCATGGACACATTAAGTGATCACATGGCATGGGGGAATCCACTGATGCAAGAAGCAATCAAGTGGTGAAGTGTGTCGTCCAGCGATGGATCGCAACAGTAATAACTAGGCACAGAGTATGGTTGCGTCAAAGGCAATACCAACTGTTCTCAGATTCAAGGGAGTTCTATGCATGTGAGAGTGATCATATAGCAGGCAACGAGAGACAAAGGATCAAGGACCTTGTTGATTGCAAAGATACTAGGGTAAGACAAGGGAGGTCTAAGCTAAGGATCTCTGCTGCGAGAGTGCAGGTATTTATACATAAAGGATCTGCACATGGACCATGAGAAAGAGTAACTGGGAATGGTAAAGGAATAGTGATGACGCATTGTACAATATGGCGAGCCAATAAGAAGGCGAAGTGTCATTAGTATTGCAGATGAAATGAATTGGTAAATCAAAGCGCAGTTGATGGTGTCATGACTGCAGACTGTGGAGTCACATGAGAGAAATGGCAATTGCTGACTGGATAAGATCATGTGAGACAAATGAAAAAAGAAAGTGTATGAGGCAAGAATCAAACAAGCGACTGGTGGTAATACAGCATATAGCTAGAGAAGTCAAGGAAAAGAAAGGTAGTCCAGATGAATCATAACATTTTCCTTGTAGGCCAGTATTGCACTTGGATGAAGCTCCCTACCTCATTCATTGAGCCAGCAGTCATGTATGCTGCAAGATAGTTCCAAGCCTTGTGGTTGTTATAATATGAATATTTTCAAAACTTTTTGGACTTATCATTTTGCCTTTACCAGTCACATGACTAGTGCACGTGATCGTGAGAAATAATCATGTGACCATGGTCTAGACCTAATCACATGACATGCCTCATGGTTTTAATCTCCATCTCTTTCACACCTTATCTATTTCCACAATCATTTCCGTTCTTTATCTCATGCTGTCATTCACATGGACTCTTCTTTCATTATACTTTACTTAGTAAATCATCTCATGCACAGCATGGTCTGTGCACACGCCTGTAACATATATAAGCTAGATACTTGTGACTGGATTCCCCAGTCTAATCCATTTTGTTTACCACCTTCTGGTCATTGCCTGGAGTATATCCTCCTTGTAGGCCAGTGTTGAACTTGGGTGAAGCTCCACAAATCCCTTGTGTTAGTAGCTGTGTACACTAAAAGATAGTCCCGAGCCTTGTGGTTTTGTCACTTGCAATAGAGTCATAACACTTGGATTAGACTGTCATACACAATGCTTGGGTCCCAGAGCTAAGGGAACAAGAGATATCACCACTTGACAGTGACAAGAAAAGCACTTGCCGAAATGCTTGCATATACAGTCGTCCGCCATCATAAATACAGATAACATTGCTGCTGGGCATAGTGCACAAGCCCCCGTTGTCTGTTGAGTGCCTAACAGTCTGTATCCCCTTTGACACTACAAGGGGCAGGTTTGCGTGATCACCCGTAACATCATGTCTGACGAGGGCAGTATTCCCCCCACCGTAGCCAGGCATATCCAGTTCCTCCACTGCCTGACTTCTCTTTAGTTAGTTTTTCTTTTTTAGTTTTTACGATAGGTTACTGCGGTCACCTCTGGATTTGCTGACCAAGGAGAAGATACTACCTTTGGTCAAAGAAGTACTTTTTATGTCATCAAGTTTATAGGTTGCCCAGAGTCTGGTTGGAAGATACCAGACAGTAAGCAACTGAAAGGAGATCAAGCTGTCTCATATAGAAAAGCACACCAATGCGCTATCCTTTTTCATCTCCCATCACCATCTCAAACACCTTCCCCCCTACCTCTGTCCTCATTCCTTCCTCCGCCCAATAATCAAATATATTGGGGACTATTGACCTCGACAATCTCATCCAGTGCCTCGCTGACTTAAATGTCAACAAGGAAAAGGCGAATGTTACCAAGAAAATCACCGACCCTGAAAAATGGGATGGCAACCGAAACACATTCCACCTTTGGTGGGTGCGCATGCAACTGTGGGTGGATGTCCAGTTGTGGAAATTGGATAAGCTCCAAACAATTGCCGACCTGTCTTGTTTAGAGAAAAAGGCTGAGGGATTTGCCCAGATCACCTTGGAAAAGTATCTCAATGACGAGACCACAGAAGTTAGAAATGCCTCAAATGTTGTAACCAGGGTAAAAGGAGAAGCAGCCTGGCCAGCCTGGGTCTTGGTGCAACAGGAAATCAAGTCATACTTCTGAATCGACATCCTCGCCCACAAGTCGCTTCGGAGGCTTGAGGCCCTACGACAAAATGGGCATCCCATTGACCTCTTCCTGCAAAGGTTTGAGGTGTTAAGGAAGGAAGCTGGTATTGAGGACTACCATGCATGTTTGCTCCTCAAGAAGGCGGTCGACTACCACATCTATGAAAGGGTGATGCTCAATCACCCTCACCTTCTATACAAGAAGTATGATGTATTGGCCAACACATGTCAACAGGTCGGCAGAGCCATTGAGCAGCTCGGCGTCAAATGAGGGCCTCCCACCTGCTTTCCTCAGCTCCCTCCTCCACAGCCTTCAGGCCCTTACCATCCTCCATCCACTCCCCCGCCATCACATCCCCAGTTTACAGCAACTGGAATCCAACCAGGCCATGGTGCCCCCATGGAGATAGGTGTGCAGCAGGCTGCACTGGGACCTCGTCCCAATACAAGGACCTGTTTCCATTGTGGGAAACCTGGGCATATTAAGCCCAATTGCCCATTAAACCCTCACTGATGACTCCCCCTGCCTCAGGTCAGGCAACAGTGAACTTGGGACTACAACCAAGGTCATTATGTTCCGCCATTGTATGAGGAATACCAACAGGCACAGGTTGCCCAGTACTACATGGGTCGTCCCCTCCCCACTCCACCGGTAGCTGCCCCTGTAGCGCAAGTGGCAGCATAACAAGGTTTTGTCTCGGAAGAAGCAGAAGCTTACTGCTGAGATAAGTTCAAAACAGAAGCTCAGTAAAGGGCAGCCAATGCTTTAAAAGGCAGCAGCATGTGAGGGATGAGGGTTCTCACATGCATGGACCAAATATACATAGTTCTTCCTTTTCTGATTGTATGGACTTAGATTTTCCTATTTCTGACCTTTCAGTTGTATTACATACAATGTCTTCTTCTGTCAGAGCATCTAAATTGAATGCGGCACCGGAATTAAATAATAGTGTGCTTAATTCTCTGAATAAACAACAAAAACTTTATTCTATTTATAAACCCCTCAAAGTTTCGATGACTGCTATGCACCGTGGCACGACTTTGTCATTCGGTGGAGAGTTCTTGCTTGAGACAGTCATCATGTGTCAGCAGAATGGTCACTGGGAACGCTACCAGTTCAAAGCTCTCTTGGACTCAGGTGCTACCTGCACTTTCATTGATCAGGACTATGTTTTACGACATGGAATACCTTATTATACCTTAGACAACCCAATCAAGATACATAATGTGGATGGATCCAAAGGTGCCATTGGCCAGATTTGTCATGCGGTGTCTTTGATTGTGGAAGTCACAGGACATTACAAAACATTAGACACTTATATATCTAAACTGGGTACTCACCAGATGATCATCGGGTATGACTGGCTTTACCGCCATAACCCCGAGATTGACTGGACCCAAAAAACTATTTCTTTCCCATGTTATACGCAATACTGTAAAATTATGGGCACAGAGCCTGGTGCCTCTACTTTCTTCACACCAGAGCCTGCTCACATTTGTACTATAGAAGAAGGACTTGCTGACCAAGTCCCACAGGTCTATCATGAGTTTCTCAATGTCTTCTTGGAAAAAGAATCTGAGAGAATGCCAACCCGTAAGCCTTGGGATCATGCTGTAGATCTCAAGCCAAACTTCATCCCAAAGAAGGGTCAGGTAATTCTGTTATCTGATATTGAAATGGAAGAAATCCATGCATTCATAGACAAGGAACTCAAAAAGGGGTATATCAAACCATCCAAATCCCCACAGACCTCGCCAGTCTTCTTTATTCCCAAGAAAGACGGCAAGAAGCAAATGGTCATCAACTACCGATATTTAAACAAGGGTACAGTAAAGAATTCTTATCTGCTCCCTCTAATCCCACAGCTTATTGATTGGTTAAAAAATGCTGATATGTTCACAGCCCTTGATTTACGCTGGGGCTATAATAATGTAGCAAATCAAAGAAGGCGATGAATGGAAAGGTGCCTTTGTCACCCCCATCGGCGCCTACGAACCAATGGTTATGTATTTTGGAATGACTAATTCTCCCCCTACATTCCAACAGATGATGAACAATATCTTTAATGACATGTATGCAGTAGTAATTATTTACATAGACGACTGTATGATATTTACATCCAGAAAGATGAAGGAGGAGCATGAGGAGGTAGTAAAAGAGGTCCTTTGGTGCTTATGCGAGAATGATCTTTACATAAAACCCTCCAAGTGCTTCTTCTCACAGGACAAAGTGGACTTTTTGGGTATGGTTGTATCTAAAAAGGGGATAGAAATGCAACAGAGTAAAGTGGCTGGGGTCATGGATTGGCCCATTCCCACTCGCTTGAAGCAGCTCCAGGGATTCCTTGGACTTTGTAATTATTATAAATGATTCATAGAAGGCTTTGCCGAGATCGCATGCCCCCTGAACAACCTTACCAAGAAAGATGTTCCGTTCATGTGGGGTCCCAATCAGCAAAAGGCATTCAACGCTTTAAAGAAGCACTTTACAACCGCACCTCTCTTGGCTTACCCTAATCGGAAACAAGAGGTCAGGGTCAAAACAAATGCCTCGGATATAGCCATGGGAGCTGTGCTCTCTACCTTATGTGATGATGATAACTGGAGGCCTGTGGCCTTCATCTCCCATTCCTTTGATAGCACTGAGTGCAATTACCCTATCTATGACAAAGAATTGCTTGCAGTAATTTGGGCACTGGAAGAGTGGTGCCATTATCTTATTGGTCAGGAAAGGTTCAAAATCTGAACCGACCACAAAAATCTAGAATATTGGAAGAAGCCACAAACTTTAAGCAGTCAGCAAGCCCGTTGGCATGCTCTTCTTCAAGAATTTAATCATGTTTTTATATATAAACCAGGTTCTACAAATGGATGGGCTGATGCACTTTCGCATCGTCTGGACCATGGGGAGGCAGTGCAAGATCATAACAGCAATGTGACAGTCTTGCCTCCTTCCATTTTTATTAATTCTATTTCTTTATCATTGGACTTTCTTTCAGAGTTGGAATCTGAGTCAACCTCTCTGGGGGTTGATTTGGTGAACGACTTTCTTTTCAATGCTACTATGAATACTTTCAAAAATAACAAAAACAAAGTTTTCATACCGGAATCATTACATACTCGTTTAATAACTCTTTGTCATGATTCCCCTATTGCCGGACATGGCGGATATTCTAAAACTATTCATACTCTTACTCGTTATGTTTTGTGGCCTGGTGTCACCAAGGACGTTAAAACTTATGTAGATAGTTGCCAAGTGTGTGCCCTCACGAAGGGTAAGCAAAAAGCACCAGCAGGAAAACTCCTTCCTCTCCCTGTCGCAAAGCGACCGTGGGAAGATCTATCTGTAGATTTCATCACGGGTCTACCTGAATCATGTTCTTTTACTGCTATCTGTGTTGTCATTGATCGATTCTCTAAAGAAGTTGTATTTATTCCCACATACGATACCTATTCTTCTTCAGACTTAGCTATTCTATTCTGGGATCACGTTTGGTGTACCCATGGACTACCCTCCATGCTCGTTTCCAATCACGGCCCCCAGTTCATCTCTGCATTTACCAAAGAGTTGTGTAAACTCCTTGGTATTTCCCAGAAGATTTCTACAGCCTATTATCCCCAAACTGATGGCCAAACCGAGCGTGTCAATCGAGATTTAGAACAATATCTCTGTGCTTACGTAGGGAAGAAGCAGAATGAATGGGCAGATTGGCTCAAAATGGCCCAATTCTCCCACAACAATACACTCACTACTGCCACTGGAACCATCCCTTTTAATGTAACTTGGAACTATGCACCTCACATGGGTTTCGAAGGGAAATTGGCAGGTTTTGCTGGAGACATGGGTCGTTCTCACAAAGAGATAGAAGTGGCTTTAGAAGCCACACAAGACAGAATGATTGCTTCAGCCGAGAAGAATCGTTCAGAAGCACCGGAGTATTCCGTCGGTCAGCAGATTTGGCTTTCCATGGATAAACTCAAACTTCCATACACAGCGAAAAAGCTCACACAAAAATGGATCAGACCTTATGCTATCACCGCAGTCCTTTCAAACGCCATTACTCTCAAACTGCCCAACTCAATCCACATCCATCCTATGGTCAACATCTCTCATGTCAAACCTAATCAGGAAACCTTATCTGGACAGTCCAAAGTTTGTTCCGAAGCGATCGAGGTAGACCAAGAAGGAGAAGAGCAGTTTGAAATCAATTATTTAGCCGCATCATGTCTCCACGGCCAGAAGTTGGAGTACCTCATTCATTGGAAGGGTTATGATGAAACCAATCGTACATGGGAATCAGCTGACATCATCCATACAGCACCACAGGCAGTCGCTGATTTCCACAAGAAAAACCCTTTTGCCTCTCACAAGCTCCGTGGACTTACTGTCTATGCTTTCAACTCTCTATTCATTCCTTATGAGAACTTCATGACCACTGAGCCTTTCATGACTCACCTGGAATTCAAGTCTTAAAAAGGGGGTAGTGTTATAATATGAATATTTTCAAAACTTTTTGGACTTATCATTTCACCTTTACCAGTCACATGACTAGTGCATGTGATTGTGAGAAACAATCATGTGACCATGGTCTAGACCTAATCATGTGACATGCCTCATGGTTTTAATCTCCGTCTCTTTCACACCTTATCTATTCCCACAATCATTTCCATTCTTTATCTCATGCTTTCATTCACACGGACTCTTCTTTCATTATACTTTATTTAGTAAATCATCTCGCACACAGCATGGTCTGTGCTCGCACCTGTAACATATATAAGCTAGATACTTGTGACTGGATTCCCCAGTCTAATCCATTTTGTTTACCACCTTCTGGTCATTGCCTGGAGTACATCCTCCTTGTAGGCTGGTGTTGAACTTGGGTGAAGCTCCACATATCTTTGTGCCAGAAGCCTTGTACTCTGCAAGATGTGTCACCAAGCCTTGTGGTTTGTCGTTCATGATAGATTATAACACCCTAGAACTCCTGCTATCCCCACTAGAAACCCTGACACTATGGATGTCAATGTCATCAAAGTAAGCAAGCTAACCAATGTGGAACATTAATGTTGCTGTAAGGAAGGCCTCTGCTTCTGCTGCCAAAAATCTGAACATACATGCTTCAAATGCTCTGCATTCCCAGCTGAGAAGTCCAAGAACAAGCATGTCAACAAAGTAGAAGAAGAGACACTTCCAAAGCTGGAGGAGATCAAGGATGAAGAAGAAGAAGAAAACATTCATCATATTTCCTTCTCTGTGAATTTTTGAACTGGGAATCTGCTTTGACACCAGAATTCCCCTCTTCCTGTAGTGGTGTAATTGTATTATCTCTTGTAGCTAAGGCAATAGAAATTGCTGTTCAAGTTATCATATCCTTGCACACACTCAAAGCTGTTGACATCTGCACCCTCATTGACAGTGGGGCCAGCATCAACTGTATGGATTGGGACTTTGCCAAGAAAAAATCTTTCCCCACCGAGAAACTCAAAGAACCCCTTTGAGCCCGGAATGTGGATAGCTCCTACAACAAAAGTGGTGATATCCAACATGGTGTGACCCTCTTCCTCAATATAGAAGGCATTACCCACCATGTTCCCTTCCACCTCATATCTCTTAATGACAACATAATCCTTGAAACTCCTTGGCTTTGTGCTGTCAACCCCCAGATTGACTGGGTTAAAAGAACCATCTCCATTATGGAATCCTCCAATCACTCAAAGAAACTCTATTCCTTCTATATTGCTGATGTCAAGCAACACAATACCCATTATTGGGTCCTCCCTCTGGCTCCCCCTTGTCACATCAATGTCTTTGCCATCAAACAGGAGAAACTCTTCTCCTATAACAGATGGAAAGAGAAAAACCAATTCCTCTCCTGTGCCATGGATAACTGCATCTTGTACTGAGCCATGCCCCTCTTGGATCCACCCATATTGTGGGAATTACCCAAGCCACTGAACTCACTATCTCCACCAGACGGGATAAGCCAAAAACTATGCTTTCCCTGGTCTACACTGAATTCACTTCTGTCTTCTCAAAGAAAGCCATCAACCATGTTCCCTCCTTTAAACCCTACAACCACAAGATAAACCTTAAAGAAGGTTTCATCCCAAAGATTGGAAAACTCTACCCCTTGATCCCTGAAGAACAAATCACTACCAAAGCCTTTCTTGATGAAAACCTCACCGCCGGAAAGATCCACCCCTTGAATTCTCCCCAAGCATCACTCTTCTTCTTCATTAAAAAAAAGGATGGCAGACTATGCCCTTGCCAAGACTACCAATACATCAATGAACACACCATTCATGATGCATACACCCTACCCCTCATCTCAGATCTCATTGATAAGCTGAAAGACACCAAGGTCTTCACCAAGTTCAATGTCCAATGGGGATACAACAATGTCTGCATCAAAGATGGCCATCAGTGGAAAATGGTGTTCATTACCCACAAAGGACTCTTTGAATCCATGGTAATGTTTTTCAGCCTCTGTAACTCCCCTGCCATGTTTCAATGGTTCATGAATGACTCCTTCTGAGATATGATCACAAAAGGATGGCTCATCATCTACATGGACAACCTCCTCATCTTCTTCCCTAATGAGAAAACACATGAGGAATGTACTAAATGTGTCCTCCAATGCATGACAGAACTAGATCTTCACCTAAAACTGGAGAAATGTAAGTTTACCACCACCAAGGTTGATTACCTCAGACTCATTGTCAAGCCTGGCAAACTCACCATGGACCCTGTGAAACTCAAAGGAATTTCTTCATGGCCCATACCCACAACAGTTAAGGAAGTCCACTTCTTCCTTGGCTTTGCCAACTTCTACTGCCAGTTCATTCTGAGCTATTCAAATATTTCTCGCCCTCTGATCAACCTTACAAAGAAATCTCTTCCTTGGTCTTGAACCACCATGTGTCAAGAAGTGTTCCTTACCTTAAAACACCTCTTCCTCTTTGAACCAGTATTACACATGCCAGATCTCGCTGCTCCCTTCACCATTGCCACTAATGTCTCATGGAATGCCACCAAAGGTATTCTTCTACAAGCTAACTCCAATGGAGATTGGCTCCTCTATTCCTACCTATTGCAATCATTGTCTCCTGTGGAATGGAACTACAACATTTATGATCATGAACTCCTCAGTCATCCATGCTCTTAAATCCTGATGACACTATCTCCACAGATCTCAGTTCCCTGTTCAGGTTTTTACTGATTACAAAAACCTAACTTACTTCCATTCCCCACAAGCCCTCAACCATCGCCAAGCCTGCTGGCTTTTAGACCTGGGGGACTTCAATTTTAAGATGATCCATGTTCCTAGATCCCACCTTGCAGACCCTGATGCCCTTTCCTGCCAATATGATCACTTCCCAAAATCTGACCCAGACAATCAGAAAGTGACACTCCTTCCCCCCTCCACCTTTGTTTGCGCTATTGATACCGCCCTTGCTGACAAAGTTGCCACTGCCTCCGCTGGTGACCCCCTTGTCCTCCAACACCTCTAATCCATCAATGAAGACATCCCTGCCACCTTTTGCTCCTGTCTCTCCAACTGGCAGATGGAAGGATCTGTTCTCATGTACAAAGGCTGCATATATGTTCCAGACTCCAGGGACTTATGCAGATCTATTCTCTAGTGTTGTCACAATCACTGTTACAAGTTTTCCCTACAGGCTCCAGGAGAGCCACTCCCCTTTCTGCTTCTCTCTTCTTCATTTTGACTTGGATTTCACCTATAATTTCTTTGACAGTTTGGTCCTCGAGTATTAGCTCTAGACATGTCCTTTCATTCCATCCATAGACAGCCTTGTTCCCTCTAGAAAATTCCCTTTGTGCATTTCCTCTGTTTCCCCCTTATCCAGTAGATTGCTGTGGCACACTGCTTGGTCCATGCTCTGTAGCCAAGATAAAAGTGTCAGTGATTAGATAACCATGTGTCACTGATAAGATAAGATGAAAAGATAAAGGGTGAAAATGTACATTTGTAACAGTTTAGGAGTGATACTGAGTCACTTGCAGAGATCTTTCATAACCTGCAAGGCAAACTACGGTCCATGATCTGTCATGATACTTCTTGAAAGTCTGTGATTCTTCCAAACATTATGTAAGTATAAGTGAGCCATCTCTAAAGTGGTCATGGTCTTGTTGCATGGTATGAACTCAACTTTTTTTGAGAATCTGTCCACAACAACCAGGATGGAATCCTTCCCTTGACTTAGGGGTAGATCTGTGGTAAAGTCTGCGGTGATGTCAACCCAAGGCATGTCTGGCATGTCCAGGGGTTTGAGCTTGCTGTAAGGGGCTAGATTACTCCCCTTCATATGTGCACACCTGTTGTAGTGTGATATGTAATCCTTTACAAGTGTAGCCATTCCTTGTTACACAAAGTGTGCGAGAACAGGGGTACTCCTATGGAGTAGCACTAGTTGGGCGATACTCACAAAGAGACCAACGTCCGCTAGCCTACAAGAGTAAGGAGTTCAAGGACAAGGAAGTCGAGTAAGGATCAACTTAAGACACAAGGTTCAAGGTGGTTCAAGAATACGCTTGTATTGCATAGATCGAGAATGAGGTACATGGGCAGTAAGTGGATGGTTTATATAGTGTCGACCAGTGCACACAGACTAAAAGATAAGAAAGATATAAATGGAAAGGAAATTCATAGAATTATATGGAAGGTGGGGAAGACTCACCATTGTGAGAGAAACAGCAGAGGAGGTGTGAGTTCAAAGATAAGACTAACAAAAGAGACAAAGGAAGCATGGGAAAGAGGTGTTTGTGAGAAGAAGATAGGTGGCATAGGGCCAACTAGGGATCCCTCTCCAAGTTATATGAGTACCTCATATAAAAAAGAGGAGAAAACAAGAGGAAAGAAGGAAAATTGTAACATTCCTGGCCAAAAGTCACTCCAATCTAGGAACTCTAGGGTTTTTCTATTCCTAGGTGACCAGCAACAGGAGTATCATGATGCATCTGTAACACATGCATCCGTAGATTTTCATCATCAGGAACAAACATCTTTCCAATTTTGATTATAATGCATTCTCATGTGTGCAAGTGTTCTGCTCATTGCATAGCTTCTGCATGTCAGACTCTTTTATCTTTGAGGTGGCATTTTTGATTCTTTGTTTGATTTGTTCGCTTTCATCAGCAATCAGGAGGGTAGCCCTAATCTTCTCTGGTGGAATTATGATAACTCCCTTATTGTCACCTTCTATGCCCTGCATGTGATTTTCTCTTTGGCTAAGGGCATTTGCTTTTCCCATGGTGAAACCAGCCTTGTGGAGCCATTTGAAATTAAAGCGGGATAGGTATTGGGCCCAATGCACTTGGCATTGGTTAAGGTCCTGTGCTTTCATAAAGTATTGCAAAGTAGCATGATCATTCCAGACTTTGAACTCATGCTCAAAGGGGACAGATTTCCAACCCATGAATTTGTGGGAAAACAAAAGTGTACACCTGTGGGAAGTCTTGGCTTGACTTA
>JBBPRF010000395.1:0-26067 GCA_038092875.1 Lanmaoa pseudosensibilis | reverse complement strand
AACTGCGGTAATGTTAATCAACCCAGACTAGGTTTTCAAGCTTGAGCATACTACACTAGTGTACTAGGACGGCTATAGGTAACTTCAAACTCAGACTGTATGTTAAAACTTAGTTTAGGGCCCACTGTTATAGTATGGACGAAAATCTGGGCTTTGACAAGGCGGAAAAAAAAAAAGAAACACAAGGGAAAAGAGGCAATGTGAAGGCATAATAAACACAGTATTTTAATTGTGAGATCAGACCGCCTATGGTTTACATTCCCTCCTCATACTGCTGCCCCTGGGTCGAATTTTCCGCGTTCCGACGCCGACCCCCTGGGTAGCTTCTCGGCTCGCCACCCCTGGGTATGACCAATTTTCCCCCAATCGACCTATCGACCTATCTTGAAAGTCCGACAGAGGCATGTGACCTGCATTAGCGCTCCAGTTCATACTCCGCTCGCGTTCCCCGAGACTGCAGTGGTGTGCCGGGGCGGCAACCCATTGGGTGGTCATCTCCACATCCGGCAATCCACCCCTTTCCGAGCTTCGGCTCGCGACCCCTGCGCATGACCAATCTGCCCCCTGCCGGTGCTCCCATCGACTTATCGAATGTGCCGGGTCGGCACCCCTTGGGTGGTCATTTCCACATTTGGAAATCCGCCCCTTGCCGAGCTTCGGCTCGTGACTCCCGCGCATGACCAAATCTGCCCAAATCGAGGTTTGCCTATCACATGGCCCGATCAATCCGCAATCCCCCCTAACGCCCCAACGAAATTTACCAGTCTATCGACGGCTTGCCACCAGACTAGGACTGGGTTGCGTTGCGGGTCTAGGTGCCGGAGGCGTGGAATTAATGCCCACCCTGCAGAATGGGCCGTAATTCACGCCATTTATGGCGGCCCATCGCACTTCCAATTTGGCGTGCGAACTTACTACCCGACGAGGTACGTTCCAGTTTATTTACACAACTGTTCTTCCCATCGTACTAATCTGCAAAGTAGGCATAACGTTATTGCTTGAATAATTCTCTCGCAACTTGTGAGCCTTTCTCCATGGACCATTGGCTGATCAGCACACCTAAGCGATCCCAAGAAGTCTCTTACAGCATGACTCAGTCGTATGTTATCCTGGTGTTGCAGCCGCGGAGGAGACGAGGAAGACCGCTTGCTAGACGACTCAGGTCAACATGGTTACGCCCGCACGAGTTGTGAACTTTCAGAATCGGGCAGTGGGGCTCTCAGGCACAAGTTGCGGAGCTTGGTCGCTGCCATGGATGACGGCCTCCAAGTTCTAGCTTGGTCTGACTTGGGTAAGCGAGGACGAGTGAAGAACCAAGACTGCCTTTGCGGCTTCTGGTCCGGCTGGCGCTGGACTGCAGCACGCCCCCTTTTTTCGTTCCCGCGCAACCCTGGATTCCGATTCCGGTTTCCAGCTTCAAGATGGACACTCCCCTAAGTTCCCCCCTCCTTCGCCCGCTCCCCTGCCCAGCTTCCCCTTGCCGGCGTGAGGATTCTTGGCTCTATTTTCTGCTGCTCCTTGCAGCTTGTTCTCATTCTGGGTAAAGTTGCCTTGGGACATGGCCCCATTTTATGTTCTCTGGTCTCTGGCTTCAAGTTGGACCTCCCGTCGAGTCACCGCCTTAATCCAGCCGCATCACCTCATTGCTTACCCTCTCTTGGCGATCCCTGAACCTTTACGAAATCCACTGTTGCAGGCCACCATGAAATATTACGTTTATTTTAGAATTCGTGGAGTGCAGCGCTGGATGGGTTCTGGCCATAAAAGATGGAGGGGTTTGTGCCCGCAGTTCAACACCCCGCAGCATAGCTCCGAGCATCTCTCGATGTCGTTTCCTTGTTCTGATTGCGAACTCACATTTGAAACTGCTGCTGCCCGCAACCGTCACTGCTGGAGTGAGCACTTCGAAATTCCTCCGATTTCTGTGGGCGGCAAGGAATATGCAGTCGAAAGGGAGGGCGGGATGTTGCGATGTCCTGTCGATCCGTGTGGGCGTTCCTACACAAGCAGGCAGGGATTCGATAAACACGTCAAGACAGCGCACGGAACCAGGAGCGAGCTGCCAACACCGTCACCCGCGCAGACGGGTTCCTCCCAGCACAGCACCTGGAGCCAGGGACTTTCTTTGGCATCCTCCGGGAGTACGTCGCGCGCTCTTTTGCACTCGCTGAGCATCTAATCATTCATACCTTTCCCAGAGAGTAAGATGTGGGAGCCTTCCGGAGATCGCGGTGGCAAGGCTCTCCCACCCGCAGCATCCAGTATCGCATCCAAGAGCAGGCCCCGGGTACCTCCTGACCTGCCGGAAGTCCGTGAGTAAATCTCGCGCGCTGCCTGACAGGAGAAATGGATTATGATTAGTACCCTTCTCGACAGCCTCCACCTGCAAAGGTAATGCCGGGGCTGCATCTGCTGCAGGCCGTTCAAGACTCACTCAGGTTGGAAGTGAGTGCGACCAAAGTTTCTTGAAATCAACACGAAGCCTAGTACTAAGTCTTCACCGTCTCTCAGGAAATAGGCCAGCAGGGGAATCGCCTGCGGGCACCCCTGGTGCAGCTGGTGAGGGCTTTGAAAACTTATCTGATTCGGGGAACCCAGGTGAGAAGGCTGGATGATCTGCGGAAGGAACAACTGAAAGGTAACCACTTCTTCGCCCAGAGGGCCCTATCCACAGCTCTGCGGTCGGAGAGAGGTCTCTCGAGGACGAGGAGAGCGTAGGGCACAAGGGTAAGCTTATTGATCCCTCATTCGTTTGGTTGGAGCTCTGACAGCAGCCGCGAGAAGGCAAGCGAAGGGTTATCAAGCTTCTTCCTGAAGAGAACGACGTGATACGCGGGGAGATCCTCGATCGACTTGGTTTATGCATGCACACAAAGCTCCTGGTACTCATCTGCAGGCGATGTGAGGTTGGTGTTTGCTCAGAAGCTGCGCTCGGCCATGTGAAAAATCAGCACTGTATTACCACGAGTAGAGAAGAAAAGGAGGCATTTAAAGCATTCTGCAAGGAGCGCAGAGTTTGCGAACGGCCCGAGCAGGCACCCATTCCCCAGGCAGGCGGGCCCCCTGTGAGAGGGATCGCTGCTCCTGTACCAGGATATGCTTGCAGGGCAGATCCACTTAGCTGCAGATACAGCGTTCGCGATTTCCAAACGCTGCTGAAGCACGCCAGGATCCAGCACGGCCAAGGTCTGGCGCACGACACTGACCGCGAGAAAACCATGGTCCAAACCATATTTCAAGGGGTAGGCCGGCAGTATTTCGAGGTGGACGTTGATGCGACTCCAGAAAGTGACCCGGACATACGAGACTATCTTCGACTGCAGTTCTTGCCCTCAGTAAAGGGCGACCCCGTCCTTGCTGGAGGTTCCGACCGCGATCGACCGCCACTTCTGAAGATCACGATGTGGGACGAATTTCACAAGGACATTCGGAAGGATCCCGAGCAGAGAAAAGCTGCCTGGAGGATTAAGCAAAAACATTCACTAGCAGAGCATGGGGGAATCTTGGACTCTCTGGACAAGGTCGTGAGGGAGCACCACGACCGGGCGAAGGAATTTTTGGAGGAAACCCCCCACGCTTTCACCGTCGCAAAAGTGTTGTTGAATGGCCCAGGGTTTTCACCCGAGCAGTAAGTGCTTTTTTTGCACAGAATGGAGCCCCCGCCGACCGCTTTCCCGAACGCAGATCGAAATATTTCCGCTTTCTCTCTGGTGACAACAACTACGTGCCATTTTTTGTGCAAATGATTAGGGCTATGCTGCGAAAGGAGCAGGGCCACGAATTCAAGATGCAGTTCGTATACACCGAGACTCCGGGGCAGAAGTTGCGCTCTCTTGTAGACCATTTGGCCAAGGACGCCGCAGAGAAGTCACAGCACAGCAGGTTAGAGGCGATTCTGGCATACCAGAGGTTTTGCTGGTCGCTCGTGCACAACCCAGAATCGAAGAGACTAGGAGCCTGGGACAATCCCATCCGGCGCTTCATCTGGCTAATGGCCCTTCGCGACGACGGGTCATTCATGGACGCAACCAGTCTTACACCGCTGCTTGCGAAGCTGAAGTATTTCTGCCGAGTGGTGACGTTGTACGAAGCTCTTTCTCGCACGGAGCCAAGGGGGACGGAGGATGCCGTTGAGTAAGTGGGTTGGTTAATAATGAGATGGTGTTGCTGATACCCTCACCCCTTGTCCGTGTGACAGCTGCATCGGTCGACTGCACGACCTGGCACTGAAGCTGGGCACTCCCACGACGTTCAACATGGTGTGGGAGCTCCAGCAAGTGGCATCTGCACTGGCGTATTCCCAGGTGCAGGACCCCAATGTATTTGTCGCCCCCGATCACACCTGGATTTCCATCGGCATGGAGATGATGTATCTGTTACGATTCGTCTTGGACTACCTTTTCTTTTCCTAATCTTCATTAGCTATACGCTGTATTCCTACGAGTCGCTCGTTCGACTCTCGCCTCATACGCTTTCTTTCTACTTCATCTCACGTGACTTTATCCAGTCGGCAATTGCCGTTTCTATCACGTGACTCCGCAGTCCGCAGTCATGACGCCATCGACTGTGCATTTCATTTTCGTTCTTCCATTTGTAATTCTAATGACGCGTCGTCTTCTCATTGGCTACCATTATAGTACGACGCGTCACCCTTTTCCACTTACCATACTTAGTTCCCTTTTCTCATGGTCCGTGCGCGGGTCCCTTACGTATAAATACCTGCGCTTTCGCAGTAGAGATCCCTAGCTTAGACCTCCCTTGTCTTACCTAGCAATCTCTGCAATCGACAAGGTCCTTGTACCTTCGTTCCTTCGTCCCTTATCTCCCTCGCCCGCTACGTGTTCGTCTCTACGACCGTAGATCCCTTGAAACTGAGGACGGTCGGTATTGCCTTAGCGCATCCGTACTCCGTGCCTACGTCGTTACTTCGCGCCCGATCGCTGGACGACTCACTTCGCCACTTGGTCACATCACGTGCCAGTGGATTCCCCCGCGCCACGTGACTGCTTACGCGTCCGTGGAATACACTCGAACCCTCGACACTTAGGACCTCCCTACGCCTTCAAGGGCTATGTCCGATCCTACCCGGGTCGAGCGTAACAAATAGAGCTTGCAGCTCTCGCACAAGGAAGATTCCGATATGCAGACTGGTTTTACCTGCAGGGCAAAGTAGAAGCCATCTTCTGCCCCATGCACCAAGTAGATTGGACACATGGTGAATTAGTCAATTGCAAGCAAGGGCAATTGGAAGTAGATGCTTTCATTGCTGAATTTCAAAATCTCTAATGACAATCTGGTCAAGAAGATGCATTTGGGGTCTGGGTCCTCAAACAGAATACCTCCCCAGAGATCATGAAAGAGATCTTCCACCAAGGCAAGCAGCAAACCACCGTAAACAGGATGCTGCAACAAATCCGAGAGATTGATAAGTGGTTCAAGGCATACCGCATGCAACATGGCACCAGTAGTTGCTTCAGCAATACTAGGGCAAAGATGTCACCAAAGCATGACAAGAATGCCATGGATGTAAGCACTGCCAAGACAGGTGGTTTCTACAACTATGGCGAGGACAAACACATGTCCAGGGAATGCCCTAAACCCAGAGTAGAATGCCCTGACTGCCATTGGCTTGGCAGCAAGCACAAGAAGGAATGCAAACATAATAAGGGTAAAGGGCACCAAGCCCAAGCAGCTGACACCACTCCTGCCACCTTGTGGGAGCAGAAAGAAGAAAAGAAGCCTGTGGACCCTTTCACTGTGGTTAGAGGTATGAACTTTGATGAAATAAAGGTGTACTTCTACAATATGAAGGACATGGAGGGAAAAGGCAAGGCCAAGTGAACACACTGGGTGTTCATTTGGCAAAAGGAACTGCTTTTCTCCACTTGACATAGAGAAAGGTGAAGAAGATACTTTGGACAATATTTCTATACATAG
Source organism: Lanmaoa pseudosensibilis (assembly GCA_038092875.1). Lineage (NCBI taxonomy): Eukaryota > Fungi > Basidiomycota > Agaricomycetes > Boletales > Boletaceae > Lanmaoa > Lanmaoa pseudosensibilis. The sequence goes on along the minus strand of JBBPRF010000395.1, from coordinate 20,130 downwards.
CCAAGTGGCATCTTTGGCTAGACTGAAGCGTGGCCGGAGCTCTAATTCAGTGCTTAATTCTACTTTTAATCCATTCCTTAAAAACCCAAAGCAAGATGACAAAATCCCGGAAGAAGTATTTACATGCAGCTTGAGTCCATGTAAAGAAATAGTTCTGGATGTCAAGATCTCACCCAGAGATAAGAAAGTCTTTGTTCAGGCATAGGCACTGCTAAACAACAGTGCAAATGTTATCTTTATAGATTGAAAATGGGCTGAGGAGCAGAAGCTGCCCACTTATCCTTTACAACACCCCAATCCAGTCTACAACATGGACAGAACCAAAAACTCTGCTGGAAATATTACCCACTCGGCAGATATCATCATAGACTACAACAGACACTGTTACGATTTGTCCTGGACTACCTTTTCTTTTCCTAACTTCATTAGCTATATGCTGTATTCATACGAGTCGCTCGTTCAACTCTTGCCTCATATGCTTTCCTTTTCATTTCGTCTCATGTGACTTTGTCCAGTCGGCTGTTGCCGTTTCTATCATGTGATTCCACAGTCTGCAGTCATGATGCCATCAACTGCGCATTCCATTTCCGCTCTCCTATTTGTAATTCTAATGACGCTTCACCTTCTCATTGGTTGCCGTTATCATACGACGCATCACCCTTTTCCACTTACCATTCTTAGTTACTATTTCTCATGGTCCGTGCACGGACTCCTTACGTATAAATACCTGTGCTCTTGCAGCAGAGATCCTTAGCTTAGACCTCCCTTGTCTTACCTTAGTATCTCTGCAATCAACAAGGTCCTTGTCCCTTCATCCCTTGTCCCTTGTCTCTCTTCGCCCGCTACGCGTTCGTCCTTACGACCATAGATCCCTTGAACCTGAGGATGGTTGGTATTGCCTTAGCGCATCTGTACTCTGTGCCTACATCATTACTTCGCGCTTGATTGCTGGACGACTCACTTTGCCACTTGGTCACTTCACATGCCAGTGGATTCCCCCACGCCACGTGATTGCTTATGCATCCGTGGAATACCCTTGAACCCTTGACACTTAGGACCTCCCTACGCCTTCAAGGGCTACGTCCAATCCTACCCGGGTCGAGCGTAACAAAAGGTCTAAGCTCTCTTCGTTAACCAGCTACTCCTACGTAAGCTGCCACCATTTCTCACCGACTCCCCTCCGATTCCCGTTGGCGACCTCGTCGCCCCGCACCCCTGCCTGATTCTACCTCCGAGGATACCACTGAGGAGGACGACCGTCCCTTTGACCTCTTCACCTCCGACCTCACCCTACCCTCATGGGAAGAAACGCTCAAAAACACTCAATTATCTCATCAGCTCTCCCACTCACTCTCCATCCCTCGTGAGCCCACTCCTCCATCTTCTACCCCCATACAGCATTCTGCTCTCTTCCAACTTCCCTCCCCGCACCCACCACCGCCGAAACCCTCCTTGTCCTTGAAACCCGTTGAACTTCGCCTTGGAGCGCCCAAGGCCTTCGATGGATCCTACGACCAGGCCATTGAATGGCTCAATACCATTAAAACCTACCTTTTGGTCAACGTCAAGGTGTACAACACCAACACCAAGAAGGTTGCCTTCGCCCTCTCACATATGATGAAGGGATCCGCATGCACATGGGCCGGAACATTCCACCAAACCGCCTTGACCCAAACCCCGGCTAACCTCGGGACCTTCCCGGATTTCAAAACAGCCTTCAAAAAGGCGTTTGAACACCACGAGACTGTCGGCAATGCTGTTGCCTGGCTCTTCACCACCCGTGTCGTCCCTAAGAAGGACAAACCCTGTGCCACCACCCTGATGAACTACATATCGGAGTTCAAAAACAAAGTCACCCTCACCCAGATCAAAGACAAAAATGTCCTGATCTGATACTTCGCCTCCGGCATTCCCCCACGCTCATGACCAAGATCATGGGAATGGACACTGTCCCCACCACCGTCGACTCCTGGTACAATAAAGCCGTACACTTCCAGGTCCAATGGGACCACACCCACGAAATCGCCCAGGTTAACAAGAAACCTTCGGGCGGTTACTCCTCTTTCTCCCCTAGAACCTCCTCTGCCCCCGCTAAAGACCCTAACACCATGGATGTTGACGTCATCCAGGTAAGCAAGCTGACTGATGCGGAATGACAATGTTGCCGCAAGGAAGGCCTCTGCTTCTGTTGCCACAAGCCGGGACATACGTCCCTCAAATGCTCTGCCTTCGCCGAAAAGCCAAGGAAGAAACACGTCAATAAGGTAGAAGAAGAGACGCTTCCCAAGCTTGAAGAAGTTGAGGACGATGACGATGAAGAAAACGTTCATCGTGTACCTTTTCTTTCGGATTTTTAAATCGGGGATCTGCTTTGATGCCAGACTCCCCTTCTCCCTGTAGTGGTGTAACCATATCATCTCTTGTAACAAAGGCAATAGAAATCGCCGTTCAAGTCATTGTACCTTCACACATGCTCAAAGCTGTTGACACTCGTGCCCTCATTGACAGTGGGGCAAGCATCAACTGCATGGATTGGAACTTCGCCAAGAAGAACTCTTTCCCCATCGAGAAACTCAAGGAACCCCTCCGAGCCTGGAACACGGATAGCTCCTACAACAAAAGCGGCGACATCTGACACAGCATGACCCTCTTCATTAATATAGAAGGCATCACTCACCGTGTTCTTTTCCACCTGATGTCCCTCAAAGATAACATCATCCTCGGAACTCCCTGGCTCTCTACCGTAAATCCCCAGATAGATTGGACCAAATAAACCATCTCCGTCACGGAATCTTCCGATCAATCAAAAGAACTCTATGCCTCGCACGTCGCTGATGTCAAGCGACACGACACCCATTACTGGGTACCACCTCCTGCACCTCCCCGCCATGTCAACGTCTTCGCTACCGAACAAGAGAAACTCTTCTCCTACAACGGGTGGGAAGAAGAAAACCAATTCCTCTCCTGTGCCATGGGCAACTGCGCTCTATACCGGACCATTCGGTTTGGATCTCACTATGCCCCTCTCGGATCCGCCCAAGTTGCCAGGCTCACCCAAGCCACAGAACTCACTATCTCCGCCAGGAAGGATAAACCCAAAACCACACTTCTCCCAGCATACGCCAAATTCACCTCGATCTTCTCGAAGGAAGCAACCAACCACGTTCCCCCTTCTAGACCCTATGACCATGAAATAAACCTTAAAGAAGGTTTCACCCTGAAGATAGGGAAACTCTACCCTTTGACCCCCGAAGAGCGCACTGCTACCGAAACCTTCTTGGACGAAAACCTCGCCGCAGGAAAGATCCGACCCTCAAACTCCCCTCAAGCCTCACCCTTCTTCTTTGTCAAAAAGAAGGATGGAGGACTACGCCCTTGCCAAGACTATCGCTACGTCAATGAACACACCGTTCGAGACGCCTACCCCCTACCCTTGATCTCCAATCTCATTGACAAATTGAAAGACGCCAAGGTCTTCACCAAGTTCGATGTCCGATGGGGATACGACAATGTCCACATCAAAGACGGCCATCAATGGAAAGTGGTGTTCGTTACCCACAAAGGACTCTTCAAACCCATGGTAATGTTTTTCAGTCTCTGTAACTCCCCCGCCACATTTCAACAGTTCATGAATGATTCCTTCTGCGATATGATCGCAGAAGGCTGGCTTGTCATTTATATGGATGACCTTCTTATCTTCTCCCCCGATGAAAAGACTCACGAGGAACGCATGAAGCGTGTTCTCCAACACATGACAGAACTCGATCTCCATCTCAAATTGGAGAAATGCAAATTTGCTACCACTGAGGTTGACTACCTTGGACTCATCGTCAAACCCGGCAAACTCGCCATGGACCCTGTCAAACTTGAGGGTATCTCCTTCTGGCCCATACCTACGACGGTCAAGGAAGTCCGCTCCTTCCTTGGCTTTGCCAACTTCTACCACCGCTTCATCCTGAGCTATTCAAATATCGCTCGTCCTTTGATCGACCTCACTAAGAAGTCGCTCCCCTGGTCCTGGACCCCCATGTGTCAAGAAGCGTTCTCTACCCTGAAATGCCTCTTTCTCTCCGAACCAGTATTACACATGCCGGATCTTGCCGCCCCCTTTGCCATCGCCACTGATGCCTCATGGAACACCACCAGAGGAATTCTTCTGCAGGCCAACTCCAATGGAGATTGGCATCCCTGTTCCTATCTGTCGCAGTCCCTGTCCCCTGCGGAACGCAACTACGACATTTATGATCGCAAACTCCTTGTGGTCATCTGTGCCCTAAAGTCGTGGAGACACTATCTTCACGGATCTCAATTCCCTGTCCAGGTTTTTACTGATCATAAGAACCTGACGTATTTCCGATCCCCACAGGCCCTCAACCGCTGCCAAGCCCACTGGCTTCTTGATCTGGTGGACTTTGATCTCAAAATGATCCATGTTCCCAGATCCCACCTCGTGGGCCATGATGCCCTCTCTTGCCGCTGTGATCATTTTCCCCAGTCGGATCCTGACAATCAGGCCGTCACTCTTCTTCCCCCGTCCATCTTCGTCCGTGCCATTGACACCGCCCTCACTGACAAAGTCACAGCAGCCTCTGCTGGTGATCCCCTCATCCTCCAATGCCTTCAGTTGATTAATGAAGATATCCCCACTGCCTTCTGCTCCTGTCTGTCTGACTGGCAGATGGAAGGCTCTGTTTTGATGTACAAAGGCCGTGTATACATTCCGGACTCTGGGGACTTATGCAGGTCCATCCTCCACCGATGCCATGATCACGAGACCGCTGGACACCCCGGCTTCCTGAAGACCTGGCAACTTGTCTCCGCCGAATTCTGGTGGCCTGGCCTTGCCAGCCACATACGTCATTACGTCGAGGGCTGTGCCATGTGCCAGAAAAACAAAGCAAACACCCATCCCACCATACCTCCGCTCATGCCAATTAAGTCCTCCACCTCTCGCCCCTTCCAGCAGATCTCGTGCGATCTTATCACGGATCTCCCTGAGTCCTCGTCCTTTGATTCCCTCCTGGTCATGGTAGACCATGGGCTTACTAAGGGGGTGATTCTTTGTTCCATGAAGAAATCCATCACCACCAAGGGAGTAGCATCCCTCTTTTTCCACAAAGTCTACCTTTGCTTCGGACTCTACGACAAGATCATCTCTGATCGAGGTCCACAATTCGCCTCCACCTTCGCAAAAGAACTCAGCCGAATTCTAAACTATGATCTCTCCCTTTCCATTGCCTACCACCCTCAGACTGACGGCAAAACCGAACGCGTCAACCAGGAAATTGAAACCTATCTCCGCATCTTCTGTGGAAATAACCCCGGTTCCTGGGTGGACAACATCTCCCACACCAAATTCACTCATAATCACTGCCCTCACTCTGTCACCAGTCAATCTCTGTTCTATCTCATGATGGGATATGAACCCTGTGCCCTCCCCTCGGTAATCGCCAAATCTCCTCTTCCCGCAGTAGCTTCTCATTTGAAATCCCTAACCACCGCCCACGATGAAGCTCTAGCTTCCCATGAACTTGCCTGTCAAACGATGGCCACCTGCACCCGCCAGAAATTCTCACCATTCAAACTTGGAGACAAAGTGTGGCTCGAAGCCCGCAACCTCAAACACTCCATCGTTAACCCAAAATTCGCCCCAAAACGAGAGAGACCCTTTACCATCACGAAGGTCCTATCTCCAATCACCTATAGACTCTGAATCCCCACGATGTGGAAGATCCATCCAGTCTTCCATGCTTCTCTTCTTACGCCCTATCGTGAGAATGCTGTCCATGGACAGAACTTTCTGAAACCCCCACCTGACCTTATTGCTGGGGAAGAAGAATATGAAATTGACCGGATCTTATGCCACCGTGGAACACTGCGATCCCATTCCTTCTTGATCCGATGGAAGGGATACACCACTGAAGATGACTCATGGGTCCCTGAACGGGATTTGAAAAATGCAAACTCCGCCCTAAACGCTTATAAAAAGCTCCACCCGTCCATCTTCTCTTCCCAGTGCTCTTGAACCAGCACTACCACCACTGTCTTCCAAATGGCCATTGAAACCTCCTCAGTCTCTATCTCCACCGTTTCCTTCATCATATCCTCCCCACTCCAGAATGTCTACCCCATCGAAGCCAACACCACCCTTCCTAGCTCTCCACCTTCTTATCGCAGCTCTGCTCCTCCCTCTGAGCAAGCTTATTCCCTGACTTCATCCCTGGATATTCCTGCCGATACTTCAACTATTGAGCAATCTCCTCCTACTGCTCCTATCCCTCTTACACCAGTATCTGTCGCTACTTTACAGGATGCTGTTATGTCAGTAGACATTCCCCTCTTCGCCAATCGCCTCCGTGAAGATCCTCCCACCGGCGAGGACATCATCCTCCTTTCTGTCCTCCTCCACAATCCTCGCATTGCCTCCCACATCGACCACTTCATTGAAACCGGTTCCCCGCTCCATGTGCTCTATGGCGCCTACCTCTAGAATGAGACCATCCTCATGCATGCCAACGTCCCCTCTGCCCATGCAGAAATCGCTCTACAGGATCGTCTGATCCTTGATGACATCCGTGACGTCCAGGCCCAGCTGTACATCGCCATGTACCAGCTTGATATGCTTCCTTTCCTAGTCGACATAGATTGATATCTCTTGGACCTTGCCCCTCGCGTCCGACCCCTCACTGAGGACCTCGCAACCCTCATCAATGCCTGTGAACAAGCCGCTGCTATCTCTGCCGGCCACAAAGCTGCCATCTGTGTCGGTCATCACCTTCCCATTTCCAATCCCCCGGAACCCATGCGCCCTGCCACCATCCCTGAAGAAGAAGAAGAACCCCCAGTCGAACACATCGACCCTGCATACCTAGAACGTGAACCACACGAACCCACCACTCTGTCCACCTCGTCCTCCCCTCTCGATGAACACGCTCTCGAAGCATTACACTGCATTGAGACTCGCAACTTCCACCCTAATCCTCCACCTCCATCTGATCCACACTACCCACAAGCGTGCTTCCAATGTTGCAGCCTTGGACACATGAGGCGTGATTGCCCTGCATATGGCTGCCCCTTCTGTCTCTCATTCGCCCCCGGTCACAACCAAACCCAGTGCCGGAATTATTGGTGCTCCCAATGCGGACGACAGGCACCCAGACACCACACAGATGTATGTATTTGGCATCGTCGCGACCACACCACACCCTCCTCCTCTTCTTCTTCTTCTTCTTCACATTGGTCCTTTCGCTCTCACACACGGACCTCCTCCAGCAGTTCCTGGGGGTCAAACAGACCTTGTTGCTCGTCAGGACACTCTCGTCCTATCCCTATCCCTCCGCCTATTGAGACTGAGCATCTTGACGACATCTACATAGACAACGACCCCTTCGACGATGTGGCATATGCCAACATGACCGGTTCTCCGTGAATCAGTCTCAGTGGGACTTCGACAGTAACAAGGGGGTAATGTTACGATTTGTCCTGGACTACCTTTTCTTTTCCTAACTTTATTAGCTATATGCTGTATTCATACAAGTCGCTCATTCAACTCTTGCCTCATACACTTTCCTTTTCATTTCATCTGACGTGACTTTGTCCAGTCAGCTGTTGCCATTTCTATCATGTGATTCCACAGTCTGCAGTCATGATGCCATCAACTGCGCATTTCATTTCCGCTCTCCTATTTGTAATTCTAATGATGCATCGCCTTCTCATTGGTTGCCATTATCATACGACGCGTCACCCTTTTCCACTTACCATTCTTAGTTACTATTTCTCATGGTCCGTGCACAGACTCCTTACGTATAAATACCTGTGCTCTTGCAGCAGAGATCCTTAGCTTAGACCTCCCTTGTCTTACCTTAGTATCTCTGCAATCAACAAGGTCCTTGTCCCTTCGTCCCTTGTCCCTTGTCTCTCTTCGCCCGCTACATGTTCATCCTTATGACCATAGATCCCTTGAACCTGAGGACGGTTGGTATTGCCTTAGTGCATCTGTACTCTGTGCCTACGTCATTACTTCGCGCTTGATTGCTGGACGACTCACTTTGCCACTTGGTCACTTCACATGCCAGTGGATTCCCCCACGCCACGTGATTGCTGATGCGTCCGTGGAATACCCTCAAACCCTTGACACTTAGGACCTCCCTACACCTTCAAGGGCTACATCCGATCCTACCCGGGTCGAGTGTAACAGACACCATGAGAAAGTCATTGCCAAAATTACGAATCTCAGGAAGAACCAGATGATTCTCAGCTACACATGGCTTAAGTGGCACAATTCTGACATAGATTGGACTAGAGGCATGGTCAAGATGATATGTTGCCCACACCACTGTTATCTATTATGTGAAAAGAGCATGTTCCTACACATATTAGAAAAAGAAGAAGAAAACACCTGGATGGCATATAAGCTTAGGGCCACTCTAGAACAGCCCTTGAAAATTGAAAAGACAGTTGAGGAATTAGTGCTGAAGTCACTTTACAAGTTCCTCAAGGTATTTAGTAAGCATGAATCGGAATGGATGCTGGTTAGAAAACCGTGGGACCACACCATAGATCTGAAGAATTTATTCAAACCCAAGAAGGAAAGGCTTATTCCCCTTGGTGTCGAGAAACAAAAGAAAGTCTTGGACTTCATCAATGACCAAATGAGGAAAGGTTACATAAGGCCTTTGAAATTCCCACAGACATCCCCAGTATTCTTCGTGCCTAAGAAAGACAGCTGTAAATGCACACTACAGGATTATTGTTATGTATTTTGGGCTATATATGGAAGATGTTGTAATCATTTACATCAATGATTTCATGATCTTTACAAAAACCAACAATGTCAAAAAACATGACAAAATCATAAAAGAGGTTCTCAAATGATTAGAAGAGAACAATCTTTTCGTGAAACCTGAAAAGTGTACATTCCATGCCACAGAGGTTGAATTCCTCAGCATGATAGTAGGAAAAGATGGAATTAAGATGGACAACTCTAAGTTGAAGGCTATAATTGAATGGCCAATGCCAAAGAACTTGAAAAGAGTCAGAAGCTTCCTAGGACTCACTAATTTCTATTGAAGGTTCATTCAGGACTATATGCAAGTCATGAGGCTGCTTAATGACCTTATGAAAAAGGACTTATCCTTTGAATGGAAAGAAGCACAGCAGCACGTGTTTGACATGCTGAAGCAGAAGTTCACTATGGCTTCTGTCCTGGCATTCCCCAACAACAATTGCCAATTCTGTCTAGAAAGTGATGCATTGGATTTTACAACCAGTGCAGTATTATCTATATACAAAGACAAAATGGCACCCCATTGTCTTCACCTCACATTCCATGACTCCAGAAGAATGAAATTATCTGGTAGCTGACAAAGAGATGTTGAGCATCATCAGGTCACTGGAAATGTGGCAACATTATCTAGAAGGCACAAAGCATGAGTTTGAAGTCTGGAATGACCATGCTAATTTGCAATACTTTATGAAGGCACAGGACCTTAACTGACACTGAGCGCATTGGGCCCAATACCTATCCTGCTTTAATTTGAAATGGCTCCACAAGGCTGGCTTCACCATGGGAAAAGCGGATTCCCTTAGCTGAAGAGAAGATCACATGCAGGGTGTAGAAGATGACAATAAAGGAGTTATTGTAATTCCACTGGAGAAGATTAGGGCTACTGTCCTGATTGCCAATGAAGGTGAACAAATCAAACAAAGAATCAAAAACACCACCTTGAAGATAAGAGAGTCCAATGTGCAGAAGCTATGCAATGAGCAGAACACTTGCACACACAAGGACAGTATTATATTCAAGCATGGAAAAATGTTTGTTTCTAATAACAAAGATCTATGGGTGCACATGTTACAGATGCATCATAATACTTCCGTCGCTGGTCATCCAGGAATAGAAAAAACCCTAGAGCTCCTAGATCAGAGTTACTTTTGGCCAGGAATGGCTACACTTGTGAAGGATTACATATCACATTGTGACAGGTGTGCATGTATGAAGGGGAGTAATTTAGCCCCTTATGGCAAGCTCAAACCCCTGGATGTGCCAGACATGCCTTGGGTTGATGTCACTGTGAACTTTACCACAGATCTACCCCTAAGCCAAGGGAAGGATTTCATCCTGGTTGTTGTTGACAGATTTTCAAAAGAAGTTGAGTTCATACCATGCAACAAGACTGTGACTGCTCTAGAGATGGCTCGTCTATATTTACATAATGTTTGGAAAAACCACAGACTTCCAAGAAGTGTCATGACAGATTGTGGACCGCAGTTTACCTTGCAGGTTATAAAAGACCTCTGCAAGCGACTTGGTATTACCCCTAAACCATCTACTGCTCATCACCTGCAGATGGACTGGCAGACAGAATGTATGAACTGAGATCTCCAGCAGTATCTCTGGTTATTCACAGCTGGAAAACAAGATGAATGGGTTGATTGGTTACTGATTGCCCAGTTTAGTTATAATGCAAAGAAGCAAGCTTCGACCCAGAAGTCACCCTTTGATGTCACATGTTCCTATATGCCAAAAATGGGCATAGAACAACAAGTTTCCAAGGCACCAGCTGCTTCGGAATTTGCTGATGCCATGGCAAAAATGCTTGAAGAGACTAGAAGTAATATGAAAAAGGCCCAGAAACAAATGAAGGTCCAGGCTGACAAACACTGCACCAAAGCTTCACACTACGCAGTTGGAGATAAAGTGTGGCTATCCACAGACAATTTATGACTGACACACCTATCAAAGAAGCTGTCAGAACAGTGGCTCAGTCCTTACGAGATCACCAAAATGGTTGGAAGTAATGCAGTTGAGCTGAAGCTTCCCTGCTCTATGAAGATTTACCCTGTCATGAATATCCCTCGGGTTAAGCCCTACAAAGATAGGCTACCAGGACAGACTGTTGATTAGGCTGGTCCCATTGAGGTTACTAAAGATAGGAATGAAGTTTATGAAGTCAAGTATATTGTCAACTCCTGACTGAAGGGATGGTGACTTGAATGTTTAGTTCATTGGAAGGGCTACACAGATATGGACAGGACTTGGGAACCTGCTGGGAATTTGGAAGGCATCTTTGAGGCAATAGCTGAATTTCATGGGACAAACCCAAACACTTTTCAATGACTCCACATGGCTTATTTGGACTTTTTAAACTTATTTAAACCTTATGAAAATGTAACTGACACCCCTGAACAGGAAGCACCCTTTGATCACCTGGAAGTCAATCCTTAGAAGGGGGGTAGTGTTATGAAGATACATTTTCACCCTTATTTTTTCATCTTATCTTATCTATGACTGCCACTTTATCCATGACTGACACTTTTATCTTATCACTTGGACTTAGATATTTCTGTGCTCATGGACACACTACACTATAGATGCACCTGGATCTCTGATCCTCTTCACCCATGCACACTTTCACTTTCACTTCCATGCTGTGCATGGCTATGTTCTTTCATTCTGCCACACCTCATGATTGGCATATGTTTTTCTCATGTTTGATCTTCCATTCCATGGCTATGATTGATGCATGCGCCTGATGCATTGCACGGACTACTATAGTATTACCCTATGCCCATATCTAGATTATGTACAAACATGTACAAACCTTAGAGTAGTATTTAAGGCCAAAGCAGCTGCCAGAGAATTTCAGTCAAGCTCTCTTGAAGTCTTCCCTCTAGACCACCATCTAAATAAGACTCAGTCTTTCATATTCCCATTCCTCCTCTGTGATCAGCCTCTGTAGACACTCCCAGTATCAGAGTGGTTTATAGGTTGTTTCATAATCCAAGTGTTGTGAACACCAAAGTGCAACATGTTAGAACACCACCAAAATGGCTCTCCCAAAGGACTGCTACTGTTGGCTGGATTTGACAACAACAAGAGGAAAAGAAAACAGGAATCAGACAGAAAGAGTCTGGCTATAAAGGAAAATGAGTGGAGTCAATCTTTGTTCACACAGAAAGGAACCTGCTAAGCAAACAAGTGGATTAGACTAGGGATTCCAGTTGAAGTACAGTGAGCTTATATACATGTAAGGATCATGCATGGACCAAGCAGTGCTATGATGTAAAAGGAAATGTTGTATCAAGTCTGACAAAGCAATTACAAATCTTGGTTGATAACATGTAAGTATTACTAATGGCAAAATAAGCATGTTCACTAATGCCATGTCCAGATTACTCCATATCATGTGCATGTTCACATGGTCACATGCTTCGGGTCAGGTGACAGTTGAAGTCTGAAACATTTTGAAGTCCAAAGCAGTGGAGAAAGTGTAGAAAGTGCAGTGTACTACAGTTGTGTTTGAAAGCATTCATAACAGTATTACTTACTTTCCTTTCTTTTAACTATCTGCTGTATTACAAACTATGAGGTCAATCATTCAACTTCTAAATTGTACATTTCTTTTCTCTTCTTTGTGTCACATGATTCTTCAAGTTAGCTATGATCATTTCCACACATGACTTTACAGTCATTGCATAATCTTCCATGTATTTCTATGATGCATCATCTTCTCATTGGTCCACCTCCCATACTTAGTTATCATTTCTCATGGTCCATGCATGGAACTTTTACATATAAATATGCAATAACTTTGCCTAAAATACCCTAGCTTAAACCCCCCTTGTTTACATCTAGTATCTATTGCAAATTCATTTGTTCCCACTCTTCTTGTCTTTTGAAACAACCCTAAAGCGAAGTGCTTCTCAGGTATCACTAGATGACTTAAACCACTAGGGAATGGAGGAAAGGGAGACTAAGGAGTTTATCTCTGATGCTTTGGGAAAAACACCAAGAGAACTGAACTGGTCTCTGGTGGCTGAATTCATAGGCCTTATATACTACATGGGTGTTTACATATGTTTGTACATAGGGCATAGGATTAGTCCATAAAGGGATGAACAGCCTTGAGGCTGTGAGGGAGGGAAGCATAAGCATGCTGCACACATGAGGATGTGGCAGAATGGAAGATCAGAAGCATAGAGAGGAAGTAAGTGAAATGGAATAGAAGCATACACAGCACAGAAATTAAGAAGGCTGTGTAGCCATAAGGCAGGTCGTAGATCTGGTGTGAAGAACAGACAGATGGTGTATTTGAGCACTAAGTTCAAAAGATAAGATTAGATGAAGCATCTGTGATTGGATAACCACATGGCATGATAAGATAAGATGAAAGAAAAGAAAAATACTAAGTCCATATTGATGCAACCATAACATCTTCTTGCCTTGCTTGTCTCCTTACCTTAACAAGTCGACCTTGCTATTAAGTGGTTGCACCCTTGAATCTCTGTTGTCACTGTTGTGAACTGCCACAAGATGAATTTCTTATCATTGTTGCTTTCAACACAACAAACCCTTGACTCTATAACCTCCTCCTTGTTCTACAAGGGCTATGTTTGGTTCTACCTGGATCAAGCATAACAAGAGCTGTGTTCAGCCCTATCCAAATGAAGTGTAACAAAAGGTCTAAGCTTTACTCTTTAAACAGCTACTCCTATATAAGCCACCACCATTTCCCATCAACATCCTGACTTTTATTGGTGACTGTGCTGCTTCATCCAACCCATTGACTCTGCCTTGGATGAAACAAACACAAAGGAAGAAGAAGACAATTTATTTGATCTTTTTAATCCTGATATCAACCCACCCTCTCAGGAAGAAACCCTCAAAGACATTGAACTTATCCACCACCTTTCTCACTTGCTTTCCATCCCTTGTAAATCCACTTTGCAATCTCCTACTTCTGTTCAATGAAGTCCTTCATTTCAACTTCCCTCTCTGCTGAAACCACCTAAAATGCTGTCAAAAGTCACTGAACTCCACCTTTAAATGCCCAAAGTCCTCAACAGGTCCTATGAAAAAGCCATCACTTGCCTTAACACTGTCTGGTTTTACCTTACTGTTAATGAGAACTCCTACAATACTGATGCAAGGGAAGTCACCTTTGCTCTTTTCTGTATAACTGAGGGATTTGCTTTGACATGGGTGGCTATGTGTTACCAGAAAGCTCTGGCTGGGGCTATTGCTAGTCTCAGATCCTTTGCTGACTTTATCACTGAGTTCAAGAAAGCCTTTGAACACCACAACAAAGTTGGCAATGGTGTTGCCTAGCTATTCACCACCTGTGTTACCAAAAAGAAAGATGAATCACACTCCACTGCCCTCTTAAACTATATCACCAAGTTCAAGAATAATGTCACTCTTGCCTAGGAGATGTTACAGTTTTTTCCTATGGACTTCCCCATAACATCTCTTTCTTTTATTTTCTCTTCTTTAATTCAATTCCAACTTTACATATGACTTCTTTAACAGCCTCATTCTCAAATATTAGAAGTTTTTTTTTGTTTTCACCTTCAAATCTTTGCTTTTCATTGAATCACCCTTATCTCTTCATGTACAGCCTTGTTCCCTTCAAGGTTTTCCCTTGGGTTTCCTTTGTCTCCCTGTTTTAGTAACTTGCTGTGGAGCATTGCTTGGTCTGTGCTCTACAGCTCCCACTATAAATATGCTGCCTTTGTATTAGTATTTCTTAGCTAGTTCTTATGCAATGTAGTATAGTTTCTAGTCTTCCAGCCTTAGTAATTGTGATCATAGGCACTGAGACCTCTATTTATTTGACAAAACTTCAGTGGTTGCTATAGTTAGAAGCTATGCTTTAGTGTAACAGGAGATTGAAGATGATGATAATGATGATGATGAAAACATTCATTATATCTATTTCTCTGCAGATTTTCAAATCAGGAATCTGCTTTAATGCCAGATTCATCCTTCTCTAAGGTTGGTGTAACTGTACCATCTCTTATACAAAATAAATTAAAATTGCTATTCAAGTTATCATTTTCTCACACAATCCCAAAGCTGTTGACACTTATGCCATTATTGATAGTAGAGCAAATATCAACTGTATGGACTGGGGCTTTGCCAAAAAGTACTCCTTTCCCATTGAAAAACTCAGGGAACCTCTTTGCACTTACAATGCTGACAGCTTTTATAACAAAAGCAGAGATATATATCATGGAATTATCCTCTTCCTTAATATTGATGGAATTGCTTACAAAGCCTTTTTTCACCTCATGACTCTTAAAGACAATGTTACCCTTGATACCCCTTGGCTCCAAGGAGTCAATCCTTCTATTTACTGGGTAAATGGACTATTACCATTTCTGAGTCCTCTAATCAATTCAAATAACTCTATACCTTCCACATTGCTGATACCCAGTAACATAATGCCCATTACTAAGTTCCTTCTTCCACTATGTCAATGTCTATGCCACCAAACAACAAAAACTCTTTGAATACAATGAATGGGAGGAAGAAAACCAGTTCCTATTTCAAGCCATGGATAATTGTGCCCTCTATCACACTCTCTATTTTGGATCATGCTTCACACACCTTGGATCTGCCCAGATTGCAAGGATAATGCAAGCCACAACACTAGCTATCACTGCTGACCAGTCAAAATACAAGATGGTTTTACCCCCAGCTTATGCTGAACTTGCCTCCATCTTTTCTAAAGAAGCCACCAACCATGTTCCTTAAAGAAGGTTTCACCCCCAAGATAGTGGAACTCTAACTCTTGACCCCAGAAAAATTAACTGCCATTGAAACATTCTTAGATGAAAACCTTGCAGCCAGAAAAATCCATCCTCAAACTCCCCTCAAGTGTCATCCTTCTTTTAATGAACTCCATTCCTGCCAAGATTATTGCTCTGTCAATGAACACACTGTTCAAGATGCCTACCCCTTCCCACTCATCTCTAATCTTATTAATAAACTTAGGGACACCAAAGTCTTTATCAAATGTGATGTCCACAGTAATACAACAATGTTCACATCAAAGACAGTCATCAATGAAAAGTGGTGTCTGTTATCCACAAAAAACTCTTCAAGCCCATGGTCATGTTCTTTGGCCTATGCAACTCCCCAGTGACATTCCAATGCTTCATGAACAACTCCTTTTGCAACATGATCACTGAAGGATGGCTTGTCATCTACATGGATAACCTCCTCATCATCTTTCCAATGAAAAGACCCATGAGACACATTGAAACATGTTCTTAAATGAATGACTGAGCTCAACCTTTATCTGAAACTTGAAAAATGCAAATTTGCTACCACCAAAGTCAAATACCTTGGGATGATTATTAAACCCACTGAACTTGCTATGGACCCCATGAAACTCAAAGGAATCTCCACTTGTCCTACTTCCACAATAGTCAAGGAAGTCTGTTCATTTCTTGGCTTTGCCAACTTTTATCATCAATTTATTCCAAACTATTTAAATGAAGCCTGCCTCTTAATTGACCTCACTAAACAAAATCTTCAATGTTCCTGGACCAACTCATGTCAGAATGCATTCCAGACCCTAAAAAAAACTTTTCCTATCTGAACCAGTTCTTTACGTGCTGGGGCTTTCTGCTCTCTTCACTATTCCTGCTAACACCTTACAAAACACCACTGGAGGGATTTTATTACAAACAGAATTGAACAGAGACTGGCACCCCTGCTTCTATTTATCTTAGTTACTGTCACCTGCTGAATGAAATTATGGCATTTACAACAGAGAACTCCTAGTGGTCATTCATGCTCTCAAATCATAGCATTACTATTTCCACAAATCTCAATTCTCTATTCAGGTTTTTACAGATCATAAAAGCCTAACATATTTCTATTCTCCCCAGGCCCTTAATTGCTGACAAGCCTACTGGCTTCTTGACCTAGTAGACTTTGATCTCAAAATGATCCATGTTTCTGGCTCCCACCTCTTTCAACCTAATGCCTTTTCCTGTCACTATAATCACTTCCCTAAGTCTAATCTAAACAACTGTAATGTTACACTACTTCCCCCTTCAATCTTTATCCATGCCATCAATACCACCCTTACTAACAAATTTGCTGCTGCTTCTGCTGGCAATCCTCTTGTTCTTCAATGTCTTCAATCTATTGATAAAGACATTCCCACTGTGTTTCACTCTCACTTGTTTGACTGGCAAATGGGGGGTAAGGTTCTTATGTATAAAGGTCATATATATGTTCTGAACTCTGTCAGATCTCCAGTGATCTCATCATTGAATCCTCATTCTTTGATTCCCTTCTGGTCATAGTTAACCATGGACTTACCAAGGGGGAACATTCATTGTCCCATGAAGAAAACTATTACCACTGAGGGAGTTGCTTCTCTTTTCTTTGAGAAAGTTTACACTTGCTTTGGACTCTGACAAAATCATGTCTGATCATGATCTACAATTCACCTTTATCTTCATCAAAAAACTCAATGCATCCTGAATTACAACCTTTCACTATCCACTGCATATCACCCACAAACTGACAGTGAAATTGGATAAGTTAACCAGGAGGTCAAAACCTCTCTTTGAATTTTCTGCAGAAATAATCCCAGTTCCTGAACCAAGAACATCTCCCATGTAGAGTTTACACACAATCACTGTTTCCATTCCATCACCATTCCATCACCATTCTATCTCATGATGGAATATAAACCCTATGCTCTTCCCTTGATAATCACCAAATCCTTGCTTCCAGTCATAGAAACCCATCTAAAGTCTCTTATTGCTGTTCATGATGAAGCCCTTGCTGCCCATGAAGCCAAACCATGGCCACTTGTACTTGTCAGCAGTTCACTCCATTCGAGAAGAATAACAAGGTTTGGCTTGAAGCCCACTACTCAAAGTGTTCTGTAGTAAATCCAAAATTTGCCCTGAAACAGAAAGGACCTTTTATTGTCACAAAGGTCTTATCTTTGATCACCTATAAACTCCATCTTCCCACCATGTGGAAGATCCACTTGGTCTTTCATGCTTTCTTGTTATTGCCCTATTGTGAATACTCCATTCACAGTCTGAACTTTCCAAGACCCACTCTTTCCTGATCCAATGGAAGGAATATACTGCAGAAGATGACTTCTATGATGGATTCCAGAACAGAACTTGAAATACACTGACTCCACTTTAAAAGCTTATAAAAATCTTCACCCCTCTGTCTTTTCCCCTCATTACTCTTGAACCCCAACCAATACCTTTGAAAGATGGGGGTGACAAAGATCTGGTAGTCTTAGATACTGCAGATATATGGAAGACAATCTGTGGCTGGATGATGGAAACCTTGCCCTATAAGACATTGCTACACTGCAAAGACTTCCAGTATGAAAAATACCCCAAGCTGGAATACTGGGAGGAATTTCTCTCTTAAATGGCCCATGAAAATTCTCTCAAGAAGCAAGGAAGTCATTTCAGTTCTATAACTCTAGATCAACACTGACATTTACTTTTGTAGTATACATGACCAGCCACCCCACATCCAGCATCCCCCTGTCTTTCCCACTTTCACCAGCATGTATATCTCCCCCTGCACACAGCTTTCAAGCTTGGATAGTGAAAATTCAACCTGGTGAGTGCATTCTGCTGACTCTTTTTAGTGTTCTAACCCTATGCAAGTTTTTTCTGCATCATATATCATTGAAATCTGGAATTGTCACACCACTACACAAGTTGCTCCCAGGCTGTTTTAAGGTTCATGCATCCAATCCTGGAATGTCCCTATACATAGTCTCTAGATCACATTCCTCTTACATGAAGTCATTTATATGCTAAAGCATAGCTTCTAGCCATTGTGATCACTTATAGGAGTAAATCAAAGTCTTGTAGGGTAAATGAAGGTCTCAGCACTTAGGACTGCAATCACTAAGGCTGGAAGACTGGAAACTACACTGGATTGTGTAGAACTAGCTGAGGAGTACTAATACAACGGCAGCATATTTATAGGGTTGACTGTCTTAGAGGGAATGTGCACAGATCTAATATGGTAATATTCTATTGAGCACAATGAGTGAAGATAGTAGGGGTATAATGGGATACATCTCACCTCAGCATAGTTTGGGAAATGAGCTGAGATGCTCTATTCTAATGTATGAGTATAAATGGTTTTTAGGCCAGTATGAGTAAACATAAAGTAAATAATATGTTGAGCAATGTCAAACAAAATGTCCAAATGAAACAAATGATTAACAACACAGTTGCAATGCACAATGAACTGACCACATGTCCATATGACAGTGACAACATGACATGATGGCTGGACCTCATCTAACACTCCCCCTTCAAGCCAGGCATACATAGATTGAGCACAATAGCAAAGTGCTTCACCTTCGCATTGGGTAGTGCCTTAGTCAGCATGTTGGCTAGCATATTGTCTATCAGGCAATAGGTGAGATCAATAGTGCCATCTGCAATAATGTAACAAATAAAATGATAATAAATGTTAATGTGTTTCATATGTGTGTGAAACTTGTTGTTTTTTGCAAACACAATGGCAGACTGATTGTGTTACAATTCATCTAGACCACTACTCTTTTTCCTAACTCTTTAACTATATGCTGTATTACCACGAGTCGCTCGTCTGACTCTCACCTCGTACACTTTCTTTCTTCATTCATCTCATGTGATCTTATCCAGTCAGCAATTGCTGTTTCCCTCACATGACTCTGCAGTCCACAGTCATGACGCCATTGACTGCACATTCCATTTCCAATTGTTCTATTTGTAATTCTAGATGACGCATCACCTTCTCATTGGCCTCTCTTATTATACAACGCGTCAACCCTTTTCCACTTCCATCTTTAGTTACTCTTTCTCAGGGTTCGTGCGCAGATCCCTTACATATAAATACCTGCGCTCTTGCAGCAGAGATCCTTAGCTTAGACCTCCCTTGTCTTAACCTAGTATCTCTGCAGTCGGCAAGGTCCTTAATCCTTCGTCTCTTGTCGCCCGCTACGTGTTTGCTCTTGCATCCATAGATCTCCCTTGAACCTGAGGATGGTCAGTATTGCCTCTGATGCAACCATACTCCATGCCTAGTTGTTACTATTGCAATCCATCGCCAGACAACTCATTTCGCCACTTGGTCACTTAACACGTCAGTGGATTCCCCCCACACCACGTGATTGCTTACACGTCCGTGGAATACACTTGAATCTTCGAACCTTAGGACCTCCCTATGCCTTCTAGGGCTACGTCTGATCCTACCCAGGTCGAGCATAACAGATTGTCACAAAAGAGAGTGGTTGGTCCATCAATGGGGCTAAAAATTATCCAATAAAAGAACACAGCCACATCACC
>JBBPRF010000394.1:0-26095 GCA_038092875.1 Lanmaoa pseudosensibilis | reverse complement strand
TGCGCAGTCGATGATGTCATGACTGCGGACTGCGGAGTCACATGATGGAAACGGCAATAGCCGACTGGACAAAGTCACGTGAGACAAGATGAGAAAGGAAAGCATATGAGGCGGGAGTCGAATGAGCAACTCATAGGAATACAGTGTATAGCTATGAAAGTCAAGGAAAGAAAAGGTAGTCCTGGATGAATCGTAACAGTATAACAAAGGAGGACACATTGTGTCAATGGAAGACATTGTGAACAGTTATTTTCAGCATGCCACCCAAGGCAAAGGTGAAAGCACTGGTGAAGAGAGCAAGAAGGCAAAGAACACAGCTGAAGAGGACACCAGAGAGGGCAGGAGCATGGCCACAGACATGTCTGTGATGTCAACAGGTGGGATTGACAAGTATATGAATAAATATCATAATCTTGAACAGAAGACATGGTCTGCACTGATCAGGTATGCATAGATAAACATTGTGAAGTGGAACCTGGTATTCAGAAAGTACAACAAGCACAATCTGAACCAGCAGGAGAAGCAATCACTGCTGGAGTTATTCAACCAAAATGGACTTGATTGGTTTGGTGTTGTGCATGTCATCCCACTAATTGTGTATAGGGAGCTCCTTGATGAGAGCAATGTAGTCCTGGTGACCATGCTACATGACACAAAGCAGGACAGGTCACATCTGCCTTTGTTGAAGCTGAATGGGGACAAGAGTGTACAACATGTGGGGACAGACAAGGAGATGTACAGACCCAAAATCATCATGGCTGGAGGATGACATCAACAATTTGCACTAGGAGACTGGCTGAAGCAGCAAAAGGGGATGGTGACGTTGGCAATCAGGGTGTTGATGGAGCTGAAGAAGAAGGTTGGCAAGGAAGATGGTGAGGAAGATGGTACTGACTACACAATGATAACAGGATGACAATGTGCAGCAATAATTGAGGAACATGGAAACAGAGTAGGGTATCACCTATCTACCAACCAGTGATTATGCAGATATGGGGAGAGAGCTGAAGAGGGGATCATCCAGACATATCTTATGATGATTTCATATGGCAAGAAATGGATGGACTATGAAGCAGTGACTGGGCTGTGAATGGTGTTGCAAGGGCACCAGATCACAATGCTGTTGCACTAAAACTATGTGTGGAGGTTAATGGAGATGATTGTGGACATGAATGAGATGCACTATGTGCACTCAGACATCTTCAAGATGTCAAAGCTGACCAGCAACCTGCTTTCAGCACATAGTGGGGTGAGTTGTATGATGGTGATATGTCAAGAGGGCATCTGACATTGAGACAGCTGCTGTTGGCTGTTGTTATATTCCTAGAGAAGTGACCCCAACTGCGTTTCAATGCAGTAGAGTGGGACAATGGGCAGGTGAAGTGGGCTCAGCAGACTCTGGCTCTGGCAACGAGCAGTGAGACTGCATGGGGCACAGTAGACAAATATCTGATTGAGTGTATACAGCACCTTGGAAGTGTGGTGCTGATGAAGGGGTTGATCAATGATGATCTGTGAGGACAGATTGATAAGGTGTACAAGATGACACTTGGAAAGGGTGAGGTGTGGAAGTACCTTGGCATAGTGTTGACCCCATGGAAGCAAGCATACACAGAGTATATGAAGGGTATAGTGGAGGTGATGCAAATTGCAAGTGCAATGATGCTAAAGGAGGACAATGCATTAGGGATGAATGAGCAGATAAAGTGACTGTGGAGGGAATGTGCATTGAAGGCGAAGCTTGTGTTGGAGATGAAGTGCGTTCCTGAAAAGCTGGAGTTCTTTCTTTCATGTCTGTGTCTGTGTGGCATTTGTTGTTACTGCAGTTCCAATGGACCCTGAAGGCATTGTTGGAGGTAAGAATGTGCCCATTCCACCACATTTGAAATGTAGTGACACAGATGGCATTTAAGTTTGCCACAATTTGACACATACATATGTTGAATTGTGGGAAAACCTGGCTAGAACTAGTATATTGATTGTACATTGCAGGTGTCTTCATGGTTCAGCCTGTTGCTCTACAACCACGAGATCATTGGAGGGAAGTGGAAGGTTGGGTCAGCAACAGCAGAGATGATATGAGTGTTGTGTGCTCACCCTGATCTCAATGCAAGTCTCATGTCCATGTGCATCTGTTATAATATGAATATTTTTAAACTTTTTCGGACTTATCATTTCGCCTTTACCAGTCACATGACTAGTGCACATAATCATGAGAAACAATTATATGACCATGGTCTAGACCTAATCATGTGATATGCCTCATGGTTTTAATCTCCATCTTGTTCACACCTTATCTATTCCCACAGTCATTTCCATTCCTTATCTCACACTGTCATTCACACAGTTACTTCTTTCATCTTACTTTACTTAGTAAATCCTCTCATGCATAGCATGGTCTGTGCGCACACCTGTAACATATATAAGCTAGACACTTGCAATTGGATTCCCCAGTCTAATCCATTTTGTTTACCACCATTGGTCATTGCCTGGAGTACATCCTCCTTGTAGGCTGGTGTTGAACTTGGGTGAAAACTCCACATATCTTTGTGCCAGTAGCCGTGTACACTGCGAGACATGTCCCCAAGCCTTGTGGTTTTGTCATTCGCAATAGGATCATAACAGCATCTGCAGTGTGTATCACCACATCACATACACCATTGAGGCCTCCACTGACACACATCAGTTTATTTCAAACATCATAGAAAACTTTTCAGTGCTGCTCTGCTTGGAGGAATGAACTCATGCACATCGACATGCCTCAGCATGCTGACACTGCAAAATCACTCAAGGACTTCATGCTGTTTGAAGGAGAGAAGAACATCATAAAAACCTGGAAGATTGGGCAGCCAATGGTCATCAAGAAAGAGAAGAAGAACTCTGACTGTGAGTGTATTCTTTCACACCAGTCTGGACCATTGATCATACATATGCACAGAGTTGTTCATGAGGTGTAAACTGAACCTCAAGGCAGTCATCATTGATGAGACCATCAAAGCTGTTCTCAAAGCCAGTTGAAGGGAGGTCTCAACAGAGAGCTGGCTCAAACTGTGGTGGTGACAAATATACATTACAAACACACCAAAGGACTTCTTTCACATCATCAGCATGCTCAATTTTCACATAGATTACTGGGAGTCCATTAATGCATCAAGTGAGTCACGTGCACACAGGGAGACCATTGGCACAGCAATCATTGAGTACTGCACTGTGCTACAGTATCATGTCCCACACCTCTTGAAACAGAACAGCCCTGCAGGTTATCTCCACTCACTGTTTGAATCCACCACAGTGTTCACCATTGAAGATGGAAAGGGTTGTGCAGGGCCTATGTCACAAGTCATGACCTGGCCAGATGCCATTGAGTTTGACTCTGCTGCAGCATCATTGGCCATCTTCAGCATCATCAAAGAAAATCTACTCAGTGTGCATGGTATCACCAGGCAAAGACACCAGCAGCTCATTCAGCTGGTCATTGACACTGTGCAGTCCTGCTCTGTCACATGGCCTGTTCCTAATATGAAGGAGATATCATCATTCTCAAAGAAGGCACAGGTCATGAGACCTGAGGTTGCAATCATTCTCAAGAGTCTGGTCAAGGTGCATCTCAGCACACAGCTCACATACTCACACTACATGTGTTTGGCAGATGTTGATCAACAGTGCCTATGAGCACCATGAGAGGACCATCATCCAGGAGATGATGAATGAGGATGATACTGAACTTTCCAAGGCAGAGAGGCTGAAGATCAAGTTTCTCCATTCTGCCAGAGGACACAACAATGGCAATGACAATGACAATCATGGAGAGGAGGGAAAGATTGCTGTAGATGAGCATGAGAATCTCATAGAAATATCATGCCTCTTCTCTGCCTCTGACAACCAGCACCATCTCAGAAGTCTCGGACAGCCTGTTGACAATGCACTGTTCCAGAGGTCCAGCACCATGGCAGGTAGGATACAGTCAACTCTTTCTATTCATGTGCTCTAACATGTTGTAAGAACCTCCATGTGCTCAAGAGGTTGGCCATTTTTTCTATATGAAGCCCACTCCAAAGGAGAAGGGGAAGGGGAAGCCCCTTGATGTCATGCCCCATATCCCAGAGGTCGACATGGAGTCTAATCACCTGCCCATGAGCTTGCTTCCAGACTTCAACTTTACTTTGTTCAACAATTCTGGAGATACTGCTATGGGAGAGGTAATACACCCTGACAACAAAGTTGATCCAGGTGAGCATACACAGATTAAACCACTGTGTTTTGACATGTCTGTTGAATTGCAGTGGATGTACAGTGTCTGTTTCTCACCATGTTTTGACATGTATGTCAAAACATGATGGTCCCACACTATGTTCAACACTTGTCCCTTCTCACCAGTGTGTTATTTGTAAAACTAATCTGTGTTCCCTTTTTAGGAGGTGCTGTCATTGACAATCCTGGCATTGAGCATATGTATGTTTCCATTCTTCATCTTTCTGGGTCTTTTTAACCTGTTGCACCCCTTCCAGTCATCACCAAGACCATTGATGCATTCAAGCCATACTTCACTCATGCTCAGCCTGTCTCTGCTCCCCATATGTACCCTCTTACATATTTCAAAACCCTCATGACTCTACATGCCTCTCTGCCAGAACTCCCCTCTGCTTCAGATCCCCCTGGCTGCATAACATGTGCCAAAAAGGCCAAAGGAAAGGCCGAGGCCAAGGAGCACAATCCTCTGGCCACTTCCTTTAACAAGTGTGCCTCTTCCCTTCCCTGGTAGTAGCATTCCCTTCTGTCAGTCTCCTTTTCCTTTTCTTTGTATTTCTCACTCAACATCCTCTTCCTTAGTGACACGATGTCCCTTAGTAAAGAAACACCAGCATGTCAACACTGCCAGTGACAGGCCTGCTGACACTCCACTTGTCACCTCCTCCATGGCTGATGACATTGTGGATGGCAATGATGCTGCAGTTGAAGAGCAGGATGACATCCACCTTGCAATATCTACCCTCACTCAACTGTGATCATTTTCCCTCCCTTGTCATACAACCAACATTTGGCTGCATCTCCTTTCCTGCCCTTTCTTGTGTTCTGTTGTACTCTCTCCTTTGTACAAATATACTCCCATTCTGCTTGTCTAAGTTGTGTATTGTCTCTTTCAGCCCTTGTATCACATCTGGCACATGCATTTCTCTTTACCCAGCCTTTGGCCAAATGTGCCATTTCTT
Source organism: Lanmaoa pseudosensibilis (assembly GCA_038092875.1). NCBI lineage: Eukaryota > Fungi > Basidiomycota > Agaricomycetes > Boletales > Boletaceae > Lanmaoa > Lanmaoa pseudosensibilis. The sequence continues at coordinate 20,885 of JBBPRF010000394.1, read as the reverse complement.
TGGGTTGTCATCATACACTAACTTTCTCCATTTCCATCCTTAACCCTTGGTATTCCTGTGTGTCCCTGCTCACTCTGTCAGCTCTGTGCCATGCTCCATTATTGCCATTAATACCACTCTTGGCTCCTAATAGAGTCTTGACTCTCAGATTTCAAATCTTGCTTCTCACCTCACCTACTAGTATGTCTGCCTTTTTTCTCCTCTCCATACTTCTCTGTACATCTGCTCACTCACTGCCCAATCCTTTTCTCCTGACTCACCTCTCTAAACCTCATCCATGTATTATACTTGTCTTCACATCCCCCATTCCCATTCCTCTAATGATCCTATCATCAACTTTCCCTCTTTGTGAGTTTTTTTCACTCTCTTCTTTATCCCCTCCCTCCACATCCATCCTTCCTAATCCATCTGCCTCCATCTCCAACAGTAACCATGACAACTTGCTCCAGGACTCTGACTTGTCAGATGCAGCCTCTCCTGACACTCTGCCTAACACAGACCCCCTCCTTAACCACACTCAAACAGATGCCCCCTTTGACATTGCAGGTATGCCAGACCACATGCTTGCAGAAGATGCTTATACTCAGACTCTCATCCACAATGCCATCATGCACAGCACCTGCCCAAACACTGCAGATCCTGACTTTAAGGCACAATTCAGGGCTTCCCTGGTTAATCATGTATACCTCTCCATGTTCAAGACCTTGTTCACACAGAAGAACTATTGCATGGTAATCACAATTCTCAAAAATTGTTCCCACATCATCATCAATCCTGACTTTTGACTTAGTCCCACCAATAACCATGTCATCCCCTGCATACAAGGTCACTTTATAGACTTCATTCTCTATCTTGGTGCTTGTCTCGGTCTTCATGCAATCCTTCCAAACCCTGCCCTCCAGCATGACCACACCTGGCACATCAACATCACTTTCTCCAATCTATTCAAACAGTGGCCTGACACTCACACCTCCCTTCCCTTCTCCACCACTGGTCACATGCTTTACCTTGGCTCTCATGCTCAAAAGGAGATCTGGCTTGCTTTTGTCTCCAACACCCTCCTTGATCAGCCAGACCTTCCACCTGACATGGCCTCCCTCACACCAGCACCCAGTGTCTCTCCTACTGCCACCTTCCTCTCATCTAACCATACCTACATGGTTGTCATGTTCTTCACATTCCTTCTGTCCAAGATGCACCTTCAAGACATTCACTGCAATAACCCCTATCCAGACCCCATCTTCTTCCAGTCCATCATCCATGTCATAGACATTCTGTAGGTATTTGTTTCATTCAATTGAAATAGTAGAATTCATCATCAACTTCTTCTTCATCTGTTGTTCCCAGTGGAAGACTTGATGAATGCAACAGGCATCTCCAACTCATGCTTCATGATGTTTGTCAGCTCCACACACAGCTTTCCCACCATTGGCATGACTGGGTCCACAATGCTCCCAGATCATGGAATGCTAATGCTTTCCTCTCTAATAATGCTCCCATCACCATCACAATGAGATATAGGCAAAACCAGCCTATTTGTGCCTCTCAACTCAACCATGATGAAGTCCATTGCAAACAGCACATATGGGACATCGACTGCAATCTCTCCCATGTCTGTCTTATGTCTGTCTCTCTTGCCCACCACATTTTGTGAGTCTCCCTTCTTAACCAGCATTCAGATTCAACCCTAACACATTCACTCACACTATTTCATCCATCTCTCCTAGCTTCAAACATGTCCACAGCTGGAACAACATATCCAGTTATATCCTCCACTGCCTTTACAATGACCTCTTCAACCTGCCATCCACAGACCCCAACTGTGTCCAAATAGACCTCTGTCATCAATGCAATGGCCATGAGTTTTCCATGTATGACACAAATGGCTTCTGCATATGCAGACACTTGCCACACACCTTCACCGAGTCTGGTGCCCTCCCAGACCTTACCAAGATTGATGCTCTCTTTTTTTGAGACCAAAATGGAAAGACCACATATCATGCTTACCCTCTTTCCTTCACCAAGCACTTTAGCAATGTACAGGCAAAGATGATGCTCTCCTCCTTTGACCATGTCCTCCAGGACATAAATACTGTCATAACTCCTGCTGTCGACCAAGAAGATCAATATGCCTATCTCTTTGATGAAGACTTCCAGCAAGATCCCCCCATCCTCTGTGGCACACATGCCCAGATATACAATGCCATGTCACACAGAGTACGTGACCAGGCTTGTTTTCATTATGTGCAGCTCAGCCTTGCAACCTCCATACTCTTTGGAACAATCACCAAGACACCAGGCACCAAGCAATGCTTCTCCTGATGCAGGCAACATTGTTTCAACAGACTTCTGTTATAATATGAATATTTTCAAACTTTTTCGGACTTATCATTTTGCCTTTATCAGTCACATGACTAGTACACATGATCGTGAGAAACCATCATGTGACTATGGTCTAGACCTAATCACATGACATGCCTCATGGTTTTAATCTCCGTCTGGTTCACACCTTATCTATTCTCACAGTTATTTCCACTTGTTATCTCACACTGTCATTCACATGTTTCCTTCTTTCATTTTACTTTACTTAGTAGATCATCTCACACACAGCATGGTCTGTGTGCACACCTGTAACATATATAAGCTAGACACTTGCGACTGGATTCCCCAGTCTAATCCATTTTGTTTACCACCATTGGTCATTGCCTGGAGTACATCCTCCTTGTAGGCCGGTGTTGAACTTGGGTGAAAACTCCACATATCTTTGTGCCAGTAGCTGTGTACGCTGTGAGATAGCTCTGAGCCTTGTGAATTTTGTTGTTCACAATAAGGTCATAACAACTTCCACACCAGCACTTTGCCAGTGCACTCAAAGACAATGACCAGCCCCAAGCCCTCAGAATCGAACAGACCTTCTCCATTGACATATATTGTCTCAGATCAGAACACAGAAATGGCAGGTGAGTCCCCTCACACCAGCCCATCTCCACCATTCTCATTCTCATTCTCATCACCATCTCCATTACAGCTCGGTCTACACTGAGATCATTGCAAACATATGTAAGTGACTCTCTTATCCCACTATTATAGACCCCATCAAGCTCTGCATACAGCCCTTCAAACATGAGATGAGTCTTCCTGACACATCTCCCCCCTGACCAATTCATGTGCTCACACATGTGGCCCTCCTGAGGTCATACCCAATCTCATCAACTGGACAACCTTCCCTATTACATTCCTCATTGAACTCCTCTGGAAACAGCACATCCCAGACCTCATTTCTGGCAAGAGCATTGATCCTTACCATGTTGCATTCATGTCCATGCTTGAGTGGTCTCTCAACTATGCCCATACAGGCTCAGGCAAGATCATCTTGTGCAAACTCATGCTTTCCCACTTTCTTTCCTCGGGCATACTTTATGATGGCATCCAATGCCTCAACAAGAGGCTTATTGCCTTCACTGATCTCATGTCCAACTGCCTCATCCTTGAAACAAATCACTGGCCTCATATTCCTTACAATAGGCACCCTCTCATGGGTTCAAAGAGGGTATAAGAACTCACATATGGCAAGGCACACATGCAGGCAAGTTATTTTACATATCTGGGTCATGTTGTATTTCTCACTGCAGTTTGATGCTGCTGTTGAATTGCAGTAAATTTTGCACCTTGTTCACCTTATCACTTGCACTCATGCTAATAATTATTTCCCACAGCAATCTGTTGCACACTTTATTATTCTTAATGCTGTGGAACACCCTTCCACAGCATCCAGAGCTCTGGATAGATCCATCAATGAAGACCCAAACACCAACAACAACTCCCTTATCAGTCATGTCTTTGAAATCACCCTCAAGGTCTATATAGAGGATGTAAAGAACCTCATTCAAGCAGTCATTGAAGATGAGCTCAGGTCACTCTCAAACAGCCATGACTATCTGGCCAGGAACATTGCCAGGTCATGCAAACTGTCCCTCAGGACCTGGCTAAAGTTCCACAACCCCCTCTCCTATGAGAAGGATAACTTTCCACACCTTCTTGCAGCCCCTGATCCAGCATAGAACAACAATGGCCTCACATTCTCCCTCCAAGCACCCCTGGGTGAAGGCTGACCAATTTCATTCTTTGTTGACAAGATCATTGACTGTGCAGACAAGCAGTGTAAACCACCCTTCATACGGGATGGCATGTTTCAGCACATCATTGTCACAGCCATTGACATTCTCTCTTGTCTTGCAGCACATTGACACTTTGTCAATCTTGACAGTGAACATGTCTTCAAGACCATCCTTCCCTAGGTCATTACAAAACTCAAGATCAATCACATCTCCTGGACCAACACAAATCTCAATCCTCATGCTCCTGGTCATTATTCAGCCCATATCATACACACTGTATGGCTTCCCCTCAGAGCTGCAAAGCCTATTTGTCTTAACCTGACCTCACACATGCTTACAGCTCCACAGTCCAGGGATGTTTAGGTCCTTTCTTCTTCGATTAGATCACCCTCAAGGATTTCTGTGCATCCTGGTCTGCATGTTGCCACAGGATATTGAACTACCACAAGGTAACACACAAACACTCCCTCCCCTCAGAATGGGCCATCAAGCAGGCCTCCATACAGGACAAGAACACTTTCTGTCTCAAGGTTTACCAATAGGTTCATGCAAATTATGATCTAACAGCCCATTCTCTGCACACCATCACCATGTTTATTGCACACATCTTTGCTGGCATGACTTCTTGTGTCTTCCTACCCAGAACTCTTGGCACCCCAAAGAACTCCACCATCAATCAGCTTGCTAACTATATTGCCAACTTCCCTTGGGAAAAGCATCCAGAGAAGAAGGACATATCCCTCGCCACTCCCTTCATCACCATGGGCTTAGCCTTTATTATTGCCATCATGGACAACCACTCTCCATTATCAAGAGCCCTCCATGATATCCATTTCGGAAACCTGACCACCTCACAAAAGAATGATGTCAAGGGATTCTTTGACAAACACAGTCAGCTGCATCATTCTTCCCTCATCATATGCATGCTGATCATCCCCATAGCATGCAAGGGTATCTTGCTCATAAACATTCTACTATATTTCAGACTGGCCATGCCTATCACTACAAATGTTTTCAAGGGTTCCAGATGGAACTTAGACATGCTGCCAATATCCGATGACGAAATCTGAGTCAAATGGTCTTGTGTCACTCACTGTTTTACTGATGACTTGATGTATGGATCATATGATGCCATCGTTGGCCTCATTGGTGAACATACATACAGCAAAAGGCCCTTGACCAATGAATGGATACAAACTCATGGTTGCATCCCACTCACACTGGGCCACAAGGAATCCACCAGAAAGCATGAACAAGATGATGATGCACACCCCTCCAGTAACGATCTCATTGTCATACTGTATGACACTGACTTAGCTGGTCCTTCATGTGTATGCCGTCACATCAAGTAAATCCTATGTGAATGTGTATAAAATTAGTAGCTCAGAATACATGACAGTCAATATTGTAAATATTGTTAAATGATATACATAATATGATGCAATGGGCCCAATGGTATATCTATCACACATGTGCAATGTTGTTGATGTCTTCTGGCTTGTTGTCTACCACAATTTGACATTGCTGTTCAAATGTGGTAATGTCATGTGGCACAATCACACAGATACTGCTTTCGATCTGACAACCATGGCCTCTTCTACCTCCAATGATATTCTCCCCTGCACTTCCATCATCTTGCAGATCATACATGGAGCTGTGATGCAGTTGCTTTCCAGGGCAATCCCACCTGCCTCTCAGGACCTCTCTTGTTACAGGTTCCTTAAGAGTAAGTTTCAGCATCTTCACACTGGAGAACATCTGATTTTTTGATCTCATTCCCACAGTCCTCTTCCCAGCCAATCCAGAAGATGGAGAGCAAGAGCACAGGTCTTCAGTCACATTCAATGTTGGAGACACATATGTGTCAATATACAAAGTGTGTGATATTTGACTTACTGACAGCATGTCATAGTGTCAAGGTACATCATGCCAATCTGCATGGCCCTATTGACAATAACACACAAATCATGGAATTTTGGCTGGGAACCATCACAGTGTTATAATATGAATGTTTTCAAAACTTTTTCAGACTTATCATTTTGCATTTACCAGTCACATGACTTAGTGCACATGATCGTGAGAAGTATCACATGACCAAGGTCTAGGCCTAATCATGTAACATAACTCATGGTTTTAATCTCTGTTGTTTTCACACCTTATCTATTTCACATGTTCATTTCCATCTTGTTATCTCATGCTATCATTACTTATATCACACAAGGTCTTCTTTACTCTACCCATACACAGTAAATGATTTCACGCACAGCATGGCCTGTGCACATGCCTGTAACATATATAGAGTAGATATTTTGCAACTGGTAACTCCAGTCTAATCCATTCAGAGTCTTCTGACTGCTCCAAGACCAGAAGTGCTTGGGAAAGCCTTGGAACCCAGGTCCAGCCATTGCATTTCTTCATTGAGTGGTTGGGGTGGCACAGGTGAGTCTATTCATACATCATTGTTTTTTTCTGATCCTGAATTTCTTTGTCCTCAGCTAATTAATTTAGCATAACTCACAGTGAGTACCATCTATTAAAGTTCTCAGAAAGATATCTGAACAAGAATAATAAATTTATAAGTTCTAACAGGTCCCAAGTTGGAACATGCCATACTGCAAGCTATGCATGTTTTTGTGTTGGCATATCAAACAGTACTGAGCTGTTCTACTGATGTATCATTGCCAGCTGGTACTGGTAAATGTGAAGAATGCCGTGCATTTAATATATATTTTCAGCAACAGCTAATGCAGACAGAATACTAATTACTATATTGTTTCCATTTACCATGTGATGTGAACCATCCTGAGAGTTGTGGTTGGATTGGGAGGTATCCTACATCTCAACTTCAGCCTTGGACATTTATCATGCTTAAGTCTCAAGCACTTGTATTATGTGATTGGATTAGGAAACTATTGTTAAAAAGTCCTGTTCATTTCCAAAACTGGGAAGTGTGGACTTAGGATCAGCCCAAACTTTGCTTGTACATGTGATTGGTATAACATATAGGTGTGTTTGTTCAGCAGATGTAGATATGTGATACGTGGTTGGTGCATATGTACAGTAGTCCATTCCACCTGGAATCTGTTCCTTTTTGGGGGGATGTTATATGGTTAAATGTTATGTCAGCAACAAAGCAACCCCTGACTGGGGTAATGTTCAACCATTTTTGCTCTGTTTTGTCCTGTGTACAAAGAGACTTTGCAAGCAAGGTAATCAGGGACTCAGAAACCTTTATTATTTCCTACTGCCACTATTCCACAGAATGCAAAGCAGGGTCAATTACATGTTTTATGCAACTTAACCTTCTGCTCCTTGAATGAAATACAGCACCTTGACATCATCATAGTCCACACACTTTTCTTCATTCTTTTACACCACACTTTCCACAGTATGTTCCACTTATATAACAAATTTCCTGATCATTTATATGAATGCATTGCTTTGGACTTGAGATAATCATTCCATGCAACTCTTTCAACCTTAGAAATCCCAGAACCACTAGAACTGTCCTCTCACTCATAACTTGCCTGTTAAGGCTTCATACCATCTTAAGAATGCAAACCTGAAAACTGAGCCTGAGTACTGACCTTTCTTATATGTAACACTTTTTTCTGTCTGTATGAAATGGCAGATTAAACCTGAGTCTAGACTGTCTGACTATGCTGTAAATACACCTTGGGTCTAAACAAAGGTGGTTTTGACTCAAGTTTCTCAGTCTGGCCTCAGCTAGTTGGAGGTCAGTTATGCTCATCTGGGCCATGTGTCCATGACCAATTTGGATGTCAGGGACCTTAGCCAATGAGTTATAGATTCCTAGTCAAACCTTATCATACAGGCAAACTTTAAATATATACTGGGCTCAGAGAAGGAAGTCAGCCGACTGCAGAATTCAATGCATCTTCTTGAATTTACTACAGATGTCTTCACTATCAATTGGCACTGTGCTGCTAGTATTCAGAAATTCAGAAGGTCTCCTGTGGACCAGCACTACATGGCAGGGCCTGACAAAAGTATGGGTATGCCTTGGCGGATGGAACCTGGAGTAGCCCCAGATGCACCAGCACCACACATTCCAAGCTGGACAACATGGGTTGCTAAGACCATGAAAGCATACAGAAGAAATCTTTTGTTAGCATGAGACACAGCAGAGCAAGTCCATTACTCAGTGCAGGAATTCATGAATAATGACCATGCAAGGCAGACAGCATGGAATAAGTGGGTTCAGGAGAACTGGAGCAAGAAGTGGAACATGAACTGCCAGATTGACAAAGTTTTTGTTAAGTACAAATGCTCACCATATAATGCATTGGCACAAGCAAAAACACACAAGGCAAGTGACATTTTCTTTTGGAAGATGGATATATGTGGCTAATAATAGATTGACTCATAGCTACCCAGTCTCAATGATGCACAAGTTTCACATCTAGTCACAATGCCCCTGGCTCATACTCTTTTCAGGAAATCAGCCTTTTGAGATGATGACAGCAACTTCCTTGTTCTGGTGGTTAAGAACTTTATTGACACAGTGATTGTTCAAATGTAGCATCAGTACCACAGGGGACTATTCCAGGGAGCCAAACAGCTGGAGAAAGACCAGGGAGCATTGGGGAAGGAATGAAAGGGTGAGTCATGTGTTCTGCATATGAAGTTACCACCAGAATTCTTATTCTCTCTCAAGCTATCATACAAAATGGTGCCCACCCATCAGTAAAGATGATCAAGCCATATCTCACCCACCTCCGCCATGTTTTCACTCTCCTTACCTGGTATTAGGACCAAAAGAGCATGGAAGAGCTTTAGGTCCAGCAAAGAACCTTGGAGGCAATGCTTGCTGCAGCCCAGAATAATGAAAGCAAGAAAGATAAAAATGGACAGTAAGTGATGTATAGTGAGTATATCAATGACATGTTAACCATCCCTGGAACAGAGCTTCCCAAGATATTCCATGATGCACTGCAAAAACTGGCTTCAGAGAAAAATGTGTGGGAGATTGAGCAGCTCCTGTTATAATATGAATATTTTCAAAACTTTTTTGGACTTGTCATTTCACATTTACCAGTCACATGACTTAGTACACATGATTGTAAGAAGTATCACATGATCCAGGTCTAGATCTAATCACATGACAACCTCATGGTTTTAATCTCCATTACTTTCATACCTTATCTATTCATATGTTCATTTCCATCCTGTTATCCCATGCTGTCACTACTTACTCACATGCAGCCTTCTTCACTTTAACCATACATAGTAAATCATCTCATGCACAGCATGGTCTATGCATGTGGCTATAACATATATAAAGTAGACACTTCATGACTGGTATCCCCAGTCTAATCCATTTTGTTCACTGTCATTGGTCATTGCCTGGAGTACTTCCTTCTTGTAGGCCGACATTGTACTTGGACAAAGCTCCCCACCTCATCCATTAAGCCAGTAGTCATGTATGCTGCAAGATAGATCCTGAGCCTTGTAGTTACTGAGTTGTTGCTTGCAATAGTTTATAACAGCTCCTCCATGTGGCTCTGGAGAACATTGATTCTGAGGATGCCAGCACCCAAGTGGAACTTATAGAAGGTGTGAATATTGAATTTCCCTGGAAGGAAGGGACAGAAGATCTATTGGAACTATCAGAAGAAATACTTTGGACCCATCTCAGATTCAAGGATATCAAGATGCTCACTTTTTCTCAGAACTACATGGATCTGGATGGGATGATAGATCCTTGGAGTGAAGAAGGTGAGAAGTGGCTCACCTTGGAGACCAGTACTTGGGAGATTTTGTGTCCATGCTGGCATCAGCTTGTTGGCATTTATTGAATGCTGGAGTGGGCATTTGATGGTGAATTAGTACTCCTCATGGATGGAGTCAGTATCAGAAAGATGTTCCAGGTCATAGGATTCATGGCATGCTTGGCATTCAACCGCCATTTCTTCAGGAAAAAAGGTAAATTTCCAGGGACCTTCAGTAAGTACCTATGATTCTTCAATAAATTTAGATTCACCCATGCTATGTCATTATGACAGCCAAAAAGAAATGGCAGGATCAGAAGGGGAACATTCCCAGCCAACCATTTGTTATTGTTTGCCCAGTGAACCTGCATAACTAGTGGATGCAGAAGATTGAATAATTTCTCAAGTGGGAATTCTTTGAGTTATTCCCTTACACAGGTAGACTGGGCAGTTGAAGAAGCTGGTGGAATGAGATTTTCACCAAGAGTTGGCATGACCCTTGCCACTATATTGTACTGGCCACAGAGAGTGTCAGTGGCTGCATCAGTAACAAATTGTTGATTATAATCTGAATTCATGTCTTTGCAAGCCCTTCAAGATGATGCATTCTTGGTATTCATGGATGTCATTTGGAACATTGAGGATGAGCTGAGGAAAGCACCCATGTATACAGCACATGTTCCAACCACCCTTTATGGACACAAATATCTTGCTGTAATCATGGATGTGGCCCATGTTACACGCAAGTTCAACAAGTTGCACACTGCAGCTTACACCCTTTGTTCACAGTCTGCTGTAATCATTGCCATGACTGCCATGCCTGTCATGACCAAATTGCATGTTAGCATTTTCTATCCTTGCCTCTGTCATCCATGATGGTCACTCCTTAACACACAGAATCTATGGATTATGGGACATGTCATGGGCATTTACCCCTTTTTTGACAAATCAAAATATGATGACATGACCACTTTTGCTAAGCATGTAATTCATTACACCCTCAATTCCATTGACTACTGTGAACACAAGATTTTCAGCATGTGGCCTTACTGCAAGCATGTAATGCTCATAGAGCTATGTCAATGGGAGAAGCAAGCTTTGACAGTGCTCACTGATCAAATACTGCAGGATACGCCTGTTATTACAGTAGTTAGTGCAGGAAAGGTGAGCTTCAACATCTTTTAGCTATTTTCTCAACCTTTCTCTTCCAGAGCCTTTCTATACCAATGCTTCTGAAACATTTCCACTCACATGGTTGCCACCATTTTTCCTCAAGCTGTTCTGTCCTGCTGACATACGTCGTCAGAACTTCTACATAGAGTTTTGCTGTGAACTCCTCCATCCCCATATGAATCCTTGTTTCACCACCAATAGCTGGAAAAAAACTGAATCCCTGGCTAAATGGAAAAACATAGCATCCACCAAACTTGACATATTTGCTAGAATAGTCCACCATCATCTCAAGCAAGACAATGCTCCACCTTTAAAGGTGCTTGAGGATGGCCAATCACTCCAGGTAGATGACTCTCACACAGGTGATGAAGTCCAGCATTTCGAATGTGATTGTGTGGTCATCTTCTCCACCTTTCCTTCTTCTAATGCAGTGATTCATGATGTAACTTATATCCATCTACCACTTATATCTGCTTTCTCATACTTATATAGGTCTTAGCTTTGCATGGCATCAAGACAGTCAAACTACATGGCAAGACCCCTCACAACAAGCACAAAACTGTTCTGAACAAGTTCAGGTCCTCCACTTGTAAGGCTGGTGCTTAAGTCCTTATTCTCTCTATGGTTGGCACCATTGGTCTAAACCTGGCATGTGCCAATGTGATGGTCATTGCAGTGAGTCACAAATCTGACACTGCATGGTATCTGCATTACTTATCCCATCATACAGGATACCCTTTGGTCTGCCCTGGATGATGAACAATTGTGCAGTTGCATTTACAGGTTTCCTCAACAGAAGCAGATTCAGTTCTACTGGTTGGTAGCCTGAGGAACACCTGACATGTTCCTTAACAACCTTGCCCCCAACAAAGGAATGCTTCACTTCACCTTTGTAGGCATTGATGACAAATCATGTCTGTACATTTATTACACAATACTCTAACTAATGCTTACACTGGATCTAGTGGCAGTGTTTGGTTGTGAAAACAATGCTGGCCTCTATACCACCGACCAGGATACTGGCAATTCCAATTCTGAAAAACTGGAAGGCAGCTTGGGAATCCACCAGGCTTGTCAACCATGCAATAAGGCCACTGACAAGCAGTTTGGAGATACCACCATGAATAAATCCATATCACCCATCCATCCTGCTAGGAAACACACTGCTCCCACCTCTCTAACCTCATCCAACCAGGCACCCACCAAAACTAAGAAACCAAGGTGGGTCAAGGCTGCAGCTGCCACAGCCACAGCCACTTCCTCTGAGCTGTTAAATGAGAGTAAGGAGCCTTCTCAGCCATCCATATAATCTGTCCCATGCCTCCCAAGCATTGCAACCACTCTCTCTGGATCTTTGACCATCCTTGCACCCACCAAAGTACTCACTTCAAACCTCCCAGCTCCTGCTCCAACTTCTACTCTTGCCCCTGGGTTCAAGCTAGGAGCTGATGAGGAGCTCAATTGGGCACCTAATGAAAAATTCTACAAGCTGTTTGGGCCAGATCCTAATGAAGTGGAAGAAAGGGCCACACTTCAATCATGTAGAGCTAGTGGGTCTTTGGTGGTGCCTGAGCATTCTGAGCACTCTGAGCTTTCCCAATCAATGGAATACTTTTACTTCACAACTCTGCCTCCATAATTTCCACCATCCTCACCTACTCACTCTGACCATGCCATAAGTGATATACAGTGGCTCAAAAAACTGTCCACATGTTTGATCATTTTTCACTCAACTCAATAATCTGCAATAACCCATAATCCTAGCCCTAAACTCTAAGTGTATGAAATGAGGCACATACTCTTGGCTTTCTATTGGTGCAAGGGTCAAGAGATTTGAATAAGGTGTGATGAAATAACAGCCATTTCAAAACAATGGCTCATGCAGACAGTTTTTTAACTTTGTAAAAATCTAGATATCTAGCACTTGGTATGAGCTCCTTTGGCCTTGATAACTGCTTTAACCCTTCTGGGCATGCTTTCTATCCATTTCTGACACTGTTCCTCATCAATCTTCCCCCACTGCTCTACTACCCTTTCCCACAATCGATGAACTCCTATAGAAGCACTCTTATAAGCTGAAAGGCATCTTTTGAGGTGATTCCAAGTGTGTTCAATGGGATTAAGATCTGGAGACTATGCAGGCCAGTCCAGAAGCTTGATTTTCTGCTTTTCAAACCACCTTTGGGCTCTTCTAGAGATATGCTTGGGGTCATTATCTTGTTGAAAGATAATATCTTCTGGAATTCCAGATTCCTCCATGTTTTGCAGCAGCGCCTGCTCCAAAATGGCCACATACTATTCAGCATCCATTCTCCCTTTCACCTCACTCAAAACTCCCACTCCATTCCACCCTATACAGCCCCATACCATTCATAAACCTCCTTCAAACTTGACTGTACCTTTAACCTCTCTAGCAATTAATCCTTCTCCCTGCTTTTTCCACACATACTCTTGCCCATCTGATCCAATCCTATTGATTTTGGTCTCATCTGACCATATAACTCTCTTCCAGTCCTCCACAGTCCAATGCTGGTACTTGAGAGCAAAGGCTAATCTCCTTTTCTTGTAACCATTAGAAAGTAATGGCTTTTTTTTCTTTACCACAGCCTTCAATGAGGCTTCTTTGAGGGTATTTCTCACAGTCTGGGGGCAGACAGGAGTATCAACAATGGTATTGATGAACTGAGTGGCATGAACAACATTTTTGGCCTTGCCAGTAATGATTTGCTGAATAATAGTCCTTTTGTTGGTGGGGGTAAGCTTTGAAGAATGACCACCATGAAGCCTAGCCTTCCTTGGCTGGAGTTCCTGAAGGACCTGGTAGACTTCCCTAGGCCAGTTTGGGAAGCAATCCTCCTAGAGGAAAGACCAAGAGAGGAGAGAGAAATGATATTGTTTCTTTGAGAGGAGGAAATTGATTTCATGGTGATGGTGGGAAAATAACCACAGAATGGTGGAGTTTATATATGCTGTCTGATACTCAGTTACATAAGGTAACATAATAGAACACTTACTAAATGTATGTAATCATATTACAGCATGCTAGGGTCCAATATATGTAACCAAAATATAAAGTCAAAAAACTGTCTACATGAGTCATTGTTTTGAAATGGCTGTTATTTCATCACACCTTATTCAAATCTCTTGACCCTTGCACCAATAGAAAGCCAAGAGTATGTGCCTCATTTCATACACTTAGAGCTTAGGGCTAGGATTAGGGGCTATTGTGGATTATCGAGTTTAGTGAAAAATGACCAAATATGCGGACATTTTTTTGAGCCACTGTACCTATCATTATCACCAGTATCAGGCCTGGCTGCCTGGAACATACTTCATCTAGTGTTCTGGAAAGCACAGATTCCCAGCATTCCCCTCTGATGGAAGAAGTTGGTGGTGTTTGTTACAAACTTTCCATATGGTGTTGATGAGAATCATTCTCCTTTCTGTTTCTCTCTCATGCGTCTCAACCTAGACTTCACCTATAACCTTTTTGATAGCTTGGTTCTTGAGTACTGATTTCCCCTTTGATACTTTTCAAACAGACAGCCTCTTACCTTTCAAGGATTTTCCCTCTGCAGACTCCCTTTGTTTCCCCTTCCAGTAGTTTTCTGTGACACACTGCTTGGTCCGTGCTCCACAGCTAACCCTATAAATATGCTGCCCTTGTACCACTATTCCTCAGCTAGTTCTACACAATCCAGTGTAGTTTCTAGTCTTCTAGTCTTATTGATTGTGATTTTAAGTGCTAAGACCTCTATTCACTCTACAAGACTTCAACCTACTCCTATAAGTGGTCACTATAGCTAGAAATTACACTCCAGCATAACAGTGTTCCACTGAAGCCTGGGGAATTGGGTTGTTTCAGGAGTAGTTCATGTGGTCATGGTAAGGGGAAGAAAAGATAGAATAGTGTACCCATTCCATCATACATGCCAAACCCAATGCAGCCATCAGTCACCAATCTTAAAAAAATACCCACTTCCAAGGTTCTGCCTCTTGTGAAACCTTAGGGTCAAAAGCCATCTCAGAACTACTATTCCAGAACTGCTTTCGGCAGGTTCCTGTGCCCACCCAGACTCAGAAGCATCAGAAGCACTTCCAGAAGTTGGTCTTCCAGATCTTTTGCAGTAAGACTTCTACTACTGGGTAATGTCTCTTACATACCTTTTACCATGCATTTTTAGTCTATTTTAACCAACACTTGTTTATATATGAGTATGCCTCCACCACATACTATTTATACTGTTTCTTCATCTGTAAACACCATAGTTGTTCATGCCCATCTTAGGCAGCAGCTGAGGTAGTTTTTTCTTACTTAGTATTTAATCTTAGACTCATATATTGCAGCTCTAGTCATCACTAGAGTTTGACAGATCTCAATCAGCATCCTGTCTCCCAAGATTCTAGTGGTGTTCACTTTGCAGATTAATATGTTAATGTATATCCATCAGTGCCCAAGAATACAGCCCATCTCACATCCCCATCCTTGTATCTCAGGCCAACTTTTGCATATCAAGATGCTCAGCATTTTGACCAATCTGCAGGACCTACCAGGTCATATGAATTTTTCACAGGCAACATGCCTGCATGTGGGCATCCAGAATGCCAACATTTGTACTCACACTGGCATGAATAAAATCTATTGTTATGCTATGTAAGTGAATCCCCCTTTAAATTTTACTAGTAGCTGTTATGATTCATCAGACCACTACTCTTTTTTCTTCATTCCTTAGCTATATGCTGTATTAACATGCATCGCTCATTCGACTCTCACCTCATACTGTATGTGTTATGACCTTATGGCGAATGACAAAATCCACAAGGCTCAGAACTATCTTGCAGCATACACAGCTACTGGCACAAGGATATTATGGAGCTTTCACCCAAGTTCAACACCAGCCTACAAGGAGGATGTACTCCAGGCAATGACCAGATGGTGGTAAATGAAATGGATTAGACTGGGGAATCCAGTGGCAAGTGTCTAGCTTATATATGTTACAGGAGTGCGCATGGACCATGCTGGGGGTGAGATGATCTACTAAGTAAGGTATCATGAAAGAAGTGTTTGTGTGAATGACAGCATGAGATAAGGAGCAGAAATAACTGTGGGAATAGATAAGGTGTGAACGAGGCAGAGATTAAAACCATGAGGCATGTCATGTGATTAGGTCTAGGCTGTGGTCACATGATTGTTTCTCACAATCATGTGCACTAGTCATGTGACTGGTAAAGGTGAAATGGTAAGTCTGAAAAAGTTTTGAAAATATTCATATTATAACACTACCCCCTTTTTAAGACTCGAATTCCAGGCAAGTCACGGAAGGCTCAGTGGTTGTGAAGTTCTCGTAAGGGGAGCATAAAGAGTTAAAGGCAGAGACAGTGAGTCCACAGAGTTTGCGAGGAGTGGAAGGGTTTTTCTTGTGGAAATCAGTGACTGCTTGCGGTGCTGTATGGATGATGTCAGCCGATTCCCATGTGCGATCAGTTTCATCATAACCCTTCCAATGAACTAGGTACTCCAACTTCTGATTGCGTAGCCGTGAGGCAGCTAGGTACTCGATTTTGAACTGCTCTTCTCATTCTTGGTCTACCTTGATCACTTTGGGATGGACTTTGGGTTGTCCAGATAAAGTTTCTGATATGGTTTAACACGAGAGATATTGATTGTGGAATGGATATGAATGGAGTTTGGCAGTTTGAGAGTGACAGCATTAGGAAGGACTGTGGTGATGGTGTAAGGTCCAATCCATTTTTGTGTGAGTTTTTTCGCCGTATAAGGAAGTTTGAGTTTATCCGTGGAAAGCCAGACCTGCTGACCAATGGAATACTCCAGTGCTTCTGAATAATTCTTCTCGGTTGAAGTAATCATTCTGTCTCAAGTGGCTTTTAAAGCCGCTTCTATCTCTTTGTGAGAATGACTCATGTCTCCAGAAAAACCTGCCAATTTCCCTTTGAAACCCATGTAAGGCACATAGTTCCAAGTGACATTAAAGGGAATGCTTTTAGTGGCGGTAGTGAGCATGTTATTGTGGGAGAATTGAGCCATTTTGAGCCAATCCGCCCATTCATTCTGCTTTTTCCCTACATAAGCTCGGAGATATTGTTCTAGATCTTGATTGACATGCTCTGTTTGGCCATCAGTTTGGGGATGATAGGCCGTGGAAATCTTCTGGGAAATACCAAGGAGTTTGCACAACTCTTTGGTAAATGCAGAGATGAATTGGGGACCACAGTCAGAAATGAGTGTGGAGGGTAGTCCATGGATACACCAAATGTGATCCTGGAATAAAATAGCTAAGTCTGAAGATGAACAGGTATTGTATGTGGGAATAAATACAACTTCTTTGGAAAATCGATCAACAACAACACAAATAGCGGTAAAAGAATGTGATTCAGGGAAACCTGTGATGAAATCTATGGAAAGATCTTCCCACAGTCGCTTTGCAACGGGGAGAGGGAGAAGTTTTCCTGCCAGTGCTTTTTGCTTACCCTTCGTGAGGGTGCACACTTGGCAGCTATCTACATAAATTTTAATGTCTTTGGTGACACCAGGCCATGAAAAATAATGGGTAAGGGTATGAATAGTTTTAGAATGTCTGCCATGTCCAGCAATAGGGGAATCATGACAAAGAGTTATTAAATGAGTACATAATGATTCAGGTACAAAAACTTTGTTTTTGTCATTTTTGAAAATATTCATATTAGCATCAAAAAGGAAGTTGTTCACTGCATCAACCCTCAAAGAGGCTGACTCAGATTCCAACTCCAAAAGAAAGTCCAATAATAAAGAAATAGAATTAATGAAAATGGAAGAAGGCAAGACCATCACATTGCTGTTATAATCCTGCACTGCCTCTCCATGGTCCAGTCGACATGAAAGTGCATCAGCCCATCCATTCATAGAACCAGGTTTATAAATAAAGATATAATTAAATTCCTGAAGAAGCACATGCCAACAGGCTTGCCGACTGCTTAAAGTCTGTGGCTTCTTCCAATATTCTAGGTTCTTGTGGTCAGTCCAGATCTCGAATCTTTCCCGACAAATAAGATAATGGCACCACTCTTCCAGCGCCTGAATCACTGCAAGTAATTTTTTGTTGTAAATAGGGTAATTGCGCTCTGCACTATCAAAAGAATGAGAGATGAAGGCCACAGGCCTCCAATTACTGTCATTGCATAAGGTAGAGAGCACAGCTCCCGTGGCTATATCCAAGGCATCCATTTCAACCCTAACATCTTGTTCCGGATTAGGGTAAGCCAAGAGAGGTGCAGTCGTAAAGTGCTTCTTTAAAGTGTTGAATGCCTTTTGTTGATCGGGACCCCACATGAACAGAACATTTTTCTTGGTAAGGTCATTCAGGGGGTGTGCAATCTCAGCAAAGCCTTCTATGAATCGTCTATAATAATTACAGAGTCTGAGAAATCCTTGGAGTTGCTTCAAGCAAGTGGGAACATGCCAATCCATAACCCCTGCCACTTTACTCGACTGCATCTCTACTCCCTTTTTAGATACTACCATACCTAGAAAGTCCACTTTGTTCTGAGAAAAGAAGCATTTGGAGGGTTTTACATAAAGATCATTCTCGCGTAAGCAGTGAAGGATCTCTTTTACTACCTCCTTGTGCTCCTCCTTCATCTTCTTGGATATAAATATCATACAATCATCTATGTAAATAATTACTACAGCATACATGTCATTAAATATATCATTCATCATCTGTTGGAATGTGGGAGGAGAATTAGTCATTCCAAAATACATTACTGTGGGTTCATAGGTGCCAATGGGGGTGACAAAGGCACCTTTCCATTCATCGCCTTCTTTGATTCATACATTATTATATCCCCAATGTAAGTCAAGGGCAGTGAACATATCGGCATTTTTTAGCCGATCAATAAGCTGTGGGATTAAAGAGAGTGGATAAGAGTTTTGTACTGTACCCTCATTTAAATAATGGTAATCGATGACCATTCACTTCTTGCGGTCTTTCTTGGGGATAAAGAAGACTGGGAAGGTCTGTGGAGATTTGGAAGGTTTGATGTACCCCTTCCTGAGTTCCTTGTCTATGAATGTGTGGACTTTTTCCATTTCAATATTGGATAACGGAATTACCCAACCCTTCTTCGGGACAAAGTCCAGCTTGAGATCTATGGCATGATCCCAAGGCTTACATGTCGGCATTCTTTTGGATTCTTTTTCCAAGAAGACATCAAGAAACTTGTGATAGACCTGTGGAACTTGGTCAGTGAGTCCTTCTTCTATAGTACAAATGTGAGCAGGCTCTGGTGCATAGAAAGTAGAAGCACCAGGCTCTGTGCCCATAATTTTACAATATTGTGTACAACATGGGAAGGAAATGGTTTTTTGGGTCCAGTCACTCTTGGGGTTATGGCAGTAGAGCCAGTGATACCCAATGATCATCCAGTGAGTTCCCAATTTAGAGATATAAGCGTCTATGGTTTCATAATGTCCTGCAACTTCCACAATCAAAGTTACTGCATGATGGATTTGGCCAATGGCACCTTCTGATCCGTCAGTGTTATGTATCTTGATCAGGTTGTCTAAGGTATAATAAGGTATGCCATGTTGTAAAACGTAGTCCTGATCAATGAAAGTGTGGGTAGCACCTGAGTCCAAGAGAGCTTTGAACCGGTAGCGTTCCCAGTGACCATTTTGCTGACACATAATGACTGTCTCAAGCGAGAACTTTCCACCAAATGACAAAGTCGTGCTGCGGTGCATAGTGGTCAAAGAAACTTTGGGGGGTTTATAAATAGAAGAAAGTTTTTGTTGTCTATTCAGAGAATTAAGCACACTATGATTTATTTCTGGTGCTGTGCTCAATTGAGATGCTCTGATGGAAGAAGACATTGTACGTAATACAACTGAAAGGTCAGAAATAGGAAAGTCTATGTCAGTACAATCAAGAAAAGAAGAACTATGTACATGATTTGGTCCGTGCACACGAAAACCCTCATCGCTCATGTGCTATTCCCTTTTAAAGCCTCGGCTGCCCTTTGCTGGGCCTCAGCTTCGAATTTATCCCAGTAGTAAGCTTCAGCTTCTTCCGAGATGAATGCTTGGTGTGCTGCTGCTTGTGCTACGGGAGCAGTGACCGGTGGAGTGGGGAGGGGACAACCCACATAATGCTGGGCGACCTGTGCCTGTTCGTACCCGTTGTACAATGGCAGAACATAATGACCTTGGTCGTAGTCCCATATCCATTGTTGCCTAACCTGAGGTGGATGGGGGGTTGTTGATAAGGGTTCTGCGGGCAGTTGGGCTTGATATGCCCAGGTTTCCTGCAATGGAAACAGGTCCTTGTATTGGGATGAGGTCCCAGTGCAGCCTGCTGCACACCTATCTCCATGGGGGCACCATGGCCCAGTTGAATTCCAGTTGCCGTAAACTGGGGACATGATGGTGGGGGACTGGATGGAGGAATGTAAGGGCCCGAAGGCCACAGAGGAGGGAGATGAGGGAAACGGAAAGGAGGTCCACACTCAACAGTGAGCTGTTCCATGGCTTTGCTGACCTGTCAACACATGTTGGCCAGCACGTCATATTCCTCATAAAGGAGATGAGGGCAATTGAGAGTCACCCTTTCATAGACGCAGTAGTCGACTGCCTTCTTGAGGAGTGAGCACGCATGGTAGTCCTCAATCCCCGCTTCCTTCCTTCATACCTCAAACCTTTGCAGGAAAAGGTCAATTGGGTGCCCATTTTGTCAGAGGGCCTCAAGTTTCCGGAGCGACTCATGGACGAGGATATTGATTCGGAAGTATGCCTTGATTTCTTGTTGCAGCAGGATCCAACTGGGCCAAGCTGCTTCTCCTTTTACCCCAGTTACAACATTTGAGGCAT